>JAOEHY010034699.1:21085-32389 GCA_025447955.1 Psilopsiagon aurifrons
TGGCTCCCCCTCCTCCCTGGCAGAACATGAGGCTCAGAAAGTCCTTGGCCAGACCAAACATCACTAAGCCATAACTACAAACATTGGTGTTATCAGTGCTGTTCTCAGGCCACAAGTCAAAAACACAGTGTTGCACAGCTACCAAGGAGAAAAATGACTGCTACTGCTGAACCCATGACACCATTTTAATAGGATTGCAGAGGAGTTTCACAGGCAGCCCTAGTACAAGTGTGCTGAAATCAAAGAAATAGACCATAAGTGAAACCTTTAGTGTGAAATAGAAGCCTCAGCCCATCCTCCAGACACACTGTGCTAGCAGAACTAATGCAAGTCCAGTGTGCAAAGAACAGTCCAAAGAGTGACACCAATGCGTGCAAGCATTTGTGTAGGCACCAAGAAAAGTCCTCTCTCTGAAGAGAGCCCAAGTCAAACCAAAATGTTCTCTCTGTATGGTGATTACCCCCACTGTATGGTGGCCTTATGAGAAACACCATTTACAATCATTTGTACCACTCAAGCCTGCTGAGCAGTCCTCCCTGACAGGTGCCCCTACATAAAAACACAGGCATGCTCTAAAGGGTGCTTTTTACCTTGAACAAGCTTCTGTCCATGATCCCAATTCAGGAAAGGATTTAATGGCACATATCTCTGCTTTTTTAAGCAAAGCTGGAAACATGGCCTTGAACTATGGATACATTGGCATCTAAGGTATGTTTAAACACTCTCCAGAATAAGTTTCTTCCAGAAAAAAAAAAAAAAAGGAGAAAGGACAAATCAACAACCCTCCTCCATCCTTTAGCAGACAAGGAAGGAGGCTCAGAGAGATAACGCAATTTGCCAAAGACCAGTCAAGAAGTCTCTGGCAGAGCTGGGCACTAACACTAGATTTGCTGTTAATCAGTTTAGTACTTTAACTCCAAAACATTTTTTATTAGGAGAGTAATCAAAAATTACACAGATTATTTAGTACGTAACTAAATCTAAATGTTTTACTATCTTTCCTATGGCATTCCCATTTTATAGTGTTGGGCCCACTGATCACATGGAAAAAACTACTACAAAATCATTCAAATTAGAGCAAGACTAAGAATCCAAAATCATCACTAACATTTGCAAAATATTACTAAAAATACTGCTATTTTAAAATTTCTAAAGTATGATATTAAACATCTGTACTACCATCGTGTCAAGAATCCGAAGCATTCTCATCTGTATACTATCTCAAATAAACAGAGAACCACATCAAAGGAAATAACTGACAAAACCTCCCAAGTATAAAATTTAGTCTATAGATGTGCTTTTACTATATTTTTTTATTCCTTGCAACTTGCAGTAAGATTTTGACTTTAAAATTAATTGCTTCAGAACTTGACTTCACCTTTCTCTTCAAGAAAAATAGACAAGAATGGTTTCAGCAAAAATTCTTATATACCTTTCCCTTCAGCTGGAACCTGTAAAAAGACATTTCCTTTTGCCAGATTTTGCCACAGAAATATAACTCTGGCTCAGTTATTTTCATTTTTTTTCTTACCTACTCAACAATTTCAAATTATACAACTGACAAAACTGAGAGTCCTGTTATCTGAGCTGCATCTCAACTAGTTCAAAGGCAGCTGGGAACAATAGGCATCTTCTAGGACATGTCCAGAGAATCAGAGAAACCTTCACATTTTGCTGTGGAAAGTCAGTCTGCCAAAGTTTCAGAGAGAATTAAAATGAGCAGGAACAATGTTCCATTTCATCAGATGCATTCAACATTTTTAAACTGAATGGCAAAGATGCTAGCTCAGGATTTCTTCCCTGCTGTCTGCCAAGTAAGTCAGACCTTCAGCCCTTTCTTTTACTTCAGACTACTTAATGGATGGCAACACGATACAAAATCTCTGATTCAGCTCTGAGTCTGTTTACAACCATCAGCCCAAGAAACACACTAGATCCTGAGGTTTTTTGCTAATAAGCAAAATAAGCCCATCCTTGTCTTTGATACACAGATGTTAGCAGAGGCACCATTTTCCCAGGGTAAATACAATGGAAGTTTTTTTACATAACTGGTGAAGCTGCAATGAGCTCCTACCTACCACAGCAGCAAGCTGACATCCATACTAAAACTTCCAACTTTAAAAATCACAAGTTCTAACTCTTTTTCACCTCCAAAGAATTATTAGATATCTAGCACAAAATTCAATCGATTTGAAGACAGGGATCAGAGAGCTGACTGAAGATCAGGCCAGGCCATATTCTCAAGTAAAGAAATGTACTAATGAGCTAAGTGAAAAGTTGTTAAGTTTAACATAATTTCTGACGAAAGTTCACTTCATACAAACACTTCCAGAATGAGGTATTTTTAACTTCTATGCCGGAAACAAGTCTCAGATCTGTTTGTCATTTCAGAGGACAGGTGAAGAATGATCTAACAGGAGAGCCAAATGGCAAATTACGTTGTTTTGGCCTCTGAATAGAGGGATGACTAAGTCCTTGTTCCAAGCCAGAGATAGCAGAGATTCAGACCTTTATTTACCATGATGCACTTTTAGTATCCTAAATACCTGAATAGTTTCTGCTCTAAGACAGAAGGTTTCCATTTTTGCTCTCATTATTTTTAGGAAATTTCAAAATATCTGAAGTTTTTCCTGTGTTAGATCAAGACCAAGATAAGCTCAGTTCAAATGCTATTTTGTGCACCCAGAAACCTTTTCAAGCTAGCTGGTAGCTCATTATGCTACACTTAGACCTGGCATAAGTGATTCCATTGACTTGCACAGATTTGTGCCAAGTTTCACAACGTCTGATTTAACATTGATCTCCAAACTACTGTTGGATAGACCTCAGAGCTGCTTCCATTTATTATTTTGTAGCACAAGCAACTATTCCACTATTCAGCATCAATTTAAAATCAATTGTACAGCACCAATCAGCCAGTTATCTAAATATACCTCAGATAGGCAAGGTTCAATTACACTGGAGAAGTGAAGAATACATAGAAAAGATTCATCACCAACTCAGATGGATATCAATAAAAGACGAAATCAGCAAGGGATTGCATGAAATGCAAGAATGTGAACACATTATGTGAGTTAAGTCTGTTGTATTTTATTAAAGCCAACTTTTAATCTTCTCGTCACCTTTTTTGTATTGATGAATTGCATGGAGTGGAGAAGATAAAATTTTTTAAGTAGTATAAGCCAGTGCACAGAGCCCACTATCTAGCCCATAATAATCAGTGAGTGTTTTAGCCTTGTTCTTGGCCAAATTGTTGTAATGAGAGACTCTAGCCAACACTCAGACCACTGGAAAATTTTGTCTTGGTCAGCACCTAGGTGTGGATTTCAGGGTGAACTTCTCTGCATGGATTTCTCTTCCCCCATCCCTGGCCCACCAGAGCAGCCACAGCAACACTGCAGGTCTCAGGCACAGGACAGCAGATTGCGTGGCTGGCATGGCAGACCCAGATCTGGCATACAGCCTCCCATAGACCAGACATTGGTCAAACCACCTGGCAGGTCACCAAGAATGAATTTAGGAGCATCAGAATAAGGAGATTTTTTTGCAAGCAAACAAATGGGGTTGAAACTCCATTTTTTTTTTTTTTTCCCTCAAGCCAAGCACTCTCAAAGCACACTTAGAGATGTTGTGTAATACACCAGGAATCTTGACTGGATCTTGGCAACTCACTGGGTATGTGCTATATCTATCAGATACTGAAAGTAACTCAAGAGCAATGAAAGAAACATGCTGAAGGAAGATTCCTTATGATGAAGAACAAGCCAATGGAAACAAAAAGCAGATTAACAGAAAAGCCAGGGACAGGAATGGGTAGAATGGGTATAGGAACCATTATATCCCTTTCCCCTTATTTCAACTTCCTTTCAGGAGAATTTTCTTGGGTTTTAGAAGTGTTCAGTGTATTTATTCTGACTATTTGATAGATGCAAAGACAACTGGAGTTGCAAATCCTTCTTATACTCGAATTTCAACTCTGTGCCACACACACAGATGTAGAAAAGAAAAAAAAAACAACTTATGGGTTATCTATTGCCAGTCAGAGCCTCAAATCCACTGTATTTCTACAGTGGCTTGATTTGGGTTTGGTTTTATTTGTTTGTTTTGAATTTAAGAGCAATAGAAAACTTTTCTTCTAGTATCAAATATATGGAATGCTTTGGAGCTCTCCATCAAAGCAAGTTTTTAGCAGTGCAAGCATTCATTCATCTTTTATTATTACTATTACTGCTACCACTGTTACTATTACAGATTTTTTTCAAATGCTTTGTTACCTGTGTGAGTTCTAACCTTGTCTGCCACAGAATAATTTATCAATCCCCTACCTGTGGGAGAAGGAGAGGATCCTTTTTCTTCTTCCTTGAATGTTATCTGCTCCAAAATAAAGTATAACACCTGCTGTTTTCTATCAATTACTTATTAATAGAAAAAAGTAACACTGTCTTTTATTTTCTATCTGTCTGTGAATATGTCAGCTAGTTTTATTTTTCCATGGAATATAAAATTAGTATGCACACAATAGAATCAAAACAAAATATGGACTGAGCTAAATCTGCTTTTGTAAGCAAAAGGAGTAGCAAATATAAAAGTAGGTCACTCTACAGAGTGTCCTGGCCCTTGAGATACGCAGACAGGCTTCTGAGGGGTGCTGGAAGCTCTGCTGGGGGCAACAGGCAGAGGCAGGGACCGCTGGTGTGATGTTCCCTGTACTGAGGAACTGAGGCCTGCAGCACCTGCACAAGAGCCAGGCTTTGAGCTAATACACCCTCAGGACTGTTCACTGCATGGGATGCTCGCCTCCCTACATGGGGGATTACACAGTGCCCAGCGCCCTCTACCAGGAAGGAGAAGAAACAACAGACATTTAATAAGCATACTGCAGGAAGGCCAGTCATTCATGGGCTGCAAAAGAAGTTTGACACATTCTGTACCCCATTTTGTCAAAAGAAATGTGCTAGGTTCAGCTGTGGATGCAAGCCTGTGCTCTGCACACATCCTGCTTCTTTCAGCATGCACAAACACACTCTGGTGTCCTATTGACATTTGTTGGCACTAAGAGTCCTTGTGACTGACAAATCAGTGCCAGTGAGGTCCTTCCACTGATGCATTTATTACAGAAAAATGGTACTTTTGCAGAGAGCTCAGGGCATCCCATAATTTTCCTGTTATAAATTGTAGCCTTGATAGCAGAGACCAGTACAACCATATCGGCATATCTATACCAATGCTATACCAGGCCTAAGGTCCTTCTGCTTGACCCCTCCTTCTTCTTCAGCTTTTATTTGTCTGGGTCACAACCTTTTACTTGCTGTTATGGCTTCCTACTTCAACCCTGGTCATCAATTCCTCTGCTGCACAAGCCAGGTAATATGCACAAAGATTTGTTGCGCATGTTACAGGATGCACAGATGATGACACACATGGACTCGAAGAAAGTAATTTGTGTGGAAAAGCAAAAATACAACTAGAGGAGAAGGACAGATAAAAGAGGACAGAAGAAGGGAAAATGCAGAGAGGAGAAGGAAAAACTGCCCAGAGGTCAACGACTCAGGGCAGCCATTGGGTCCTAGGTGAGTGTCATCCTCTGGACAGTGTCACTATTGTGACACTGATGAAGAGAAGGGGGCTTTTCTCCTCGTCCTAAATGTTTCATTGAGATCCACTCAAATTCCCTATATATTGCTCCTGCTTATGATGCTGTCTGCACTGACCAGAGTATGCTATTCAGATACAAAAGCTGTACATTGACTGATTGTTAGGCTTTTGTCCACATATATTATTAGATAATGTTTATTCAGCATTTGGATTACTATTACCTACTTTATTGTGCAGAGTGCTTGGTTTCTCTAACATAAACTAAAATCTACAAAACAAGAGGGAAAGAAAGAGGGGAAAGAGGGTGATCCGCCAACCAGTGGTGGCTACTTCCACAAAGCATGCCACAACAATACTATCAGGATTTGAAAGTACAAGTCCACAAGAATAACAGCATGAAAACAATAATGGAAAAACGCTGGCACAGAGGCTCCAGCTAATAGCTCAATGTCTTCAAAGGAGCTTACAGAGCTGCAAGGAGCAGGCTCTTGCTAAGGCTAAAGCACACTGGTACCTACAACACTGTGCAACACCCCTGCAGCTCAGCACATCTTTGAAATCCCCACACATCTCCCAGATTTTCTTTCTTACGTGGACTCAAACCAGACCTATTTTCAGTGTAATAAATATGAATCCATTAATATTTTAGTGATTATAACTATTTCATTGTCTTTCCTAACATAACTTGCAACTCATATAGAGGTAGCAACATGAGAACTAGGCACAGGTCTGCAGATTAAAACAGATTTGAACTTTCTGAATTCTGAAGCCTGAAAACAGAATTTGTACCATCCTATCCTTGAATTAAACTAGTAGGCTCACTATGTTTCTGGTTATTATAGGTAGGACAGGTTTATATCAGAAAACAGAATCCAAAACAGCAGGGAAATCTCAGCAAGGAGACCAAGGATTGAATGCACATGGTGACTAAATTATCCTTTTATTCTCCGAACTGTTCCCTCTGGATTGCATAAATGACATGCATTAGTCGTGTGCACCAGCACAGAAAAAACCTGAGCCATATAAATGATCTCTTTATCAAGAAGAGACAGTTGTATTATATAAACAGTAGCAGCTAGACAAATAAACTAAACTGTCAAATAAACAATTTTTGAACTTCATTTTATTTCCAAGGATAAATTCTAATCTCTCCATTTGGATTCTGTCCTCAGCTTTTGTTATAGGCTAGGTAAAATTATAAGTGCTTGTGGTATGTGTAGCCTTGCTGGGCCACTGCTCATGTTTCTCTGAATAGAGAGAGGATTTCAACTATTAGCATTACAGGGTTAACAGGAGAAAAAAGAGGACAGGAAAACATGCAGAAAACTCTAGAAAACCCACTGAATGTTCAAGACAACAATCCAAGCAGTTACGTTCTAGCAGAATCTATGATTAAGTGGTTAAGTACATCTACCAACGTTGTAGGCTGCTAAATATGCTGGGAACCCACCATAGAACTTGAAAGTGAAGACACAGGGCAAGACAAGGCAAAGCAGACAAGCCTAAGGACTCTACTTCAGTTACTGAAAAAGTTACAAGTGATTTACTACTACTGGCATGGGAGGGAAGACAGGCCTGCTGCCTTGCATCAGGGAGGTGGGACAGCCTGCAGGGTCTGTCCCAGGAAGGGCGAGCCCTAGTGCCAGGCAGCAGGATTTCCTCGGTGCCCACTCACCCCACAGAAGAAAGGAAGAGGGGTCAGTGAAGTCCATTCACTGGGAATCATGTCTGTGCTCATCTGTCCCATGCAAAGCACATGCCATCCCCCCCTGGCAGCAGGGGCTGTAATGTCAGTTTTCCCCAGGGTACTCCTTCACTCGTGTGTAGAAGGTGGGTGGCAATGTCAACACCAGACTGGTGATTAGGACCACCCTGTGTGTCCTATGGGTGTCCCATACTCCCAGCTGTAACGTCTCAGTGTAACTGAATTCCAGCACACTACCATATTCCCTATGTTGCCAGTGGAGAAAGAAAGAAAGACACACACATTAGGAAAACTAGATCCTCAGTAAATGCTGGTGGATTTTCTTTTACCAGTTTCAAGACATTTCCAGATGTATTTAAATATTTAATGTTCATTTCCAAAATGGTGATACTTGTAAATACTGGTCCCCTGGGCTTCTTCAAAACAATCCTAAGTAAACATGCTAAAATGGTATTCTAGCAGAAGAAAATGTTAAATCGCTGATAGCTTTTTATTTTCATGAACAATCTACGAACTTCATTTGGAAAAGGAATGAAAAGAAGAAAAAAAAATCAGGCAGAAGAGTAATTTTAGAAAATTGGTAATAAAAAGCAAATTTTTAGCTCCCACAAAACCCCGTAGATACAAAAGCATTGGATCAGACACTATGGCAATGCACTAATTTGCCCTTTTCATTTTTACCAGCGGTAGTAACTATTTCACATACTTATAAAAACTTTGGGTTTTTTTTACGATTTTGAAAATATAATATGTTGTTAACTCAGAAGATGACTTGTGTGGCAACTCTGTGAAAAACAAGCAAACAAACAACTCCCAAACAAAACAGTTATTCATTAGAACAAAAATATAGAGAAGGGGACAACAGATTTATATTCAATGAGGCTGTAGCTGCAGTTTTGGACAGGACAATCATCCTGCACTCTAAATGTCACCATTACAAAAGTTTGGTATGAACTAGAAAGTATCACTCAATTAGAAACTTTTATAAAGGAAGTCTTGAAAAAGAAAAAACAAAACCATTTGCAGCAAGCCTCCAGGTCCTACTTAGATGTGCACTCAACTTTGAAGAATCAATCTACACATAGTTCTTGGCCAAACTGTGCTAATGCTTAAAACAAACAGACTCTTGCTGAAACTGTGCTTTAAATTCTCCTAGGTTATCTTCAACTTTTCAGACATCCTCTCACTGCACAGCACCACAGGAGTGAATTAGTTTAAAGCACATGGCATCCTCCAAGAAGTACAAAGTTACTACTAGTGACTGACCCAGAAACTGAGGCTGCCTTTTTGTTACACAACAGATGGTAGCAGGAAATCAACATTAAAGCATGCATCTTACAATTGGCATTTAGCACTGTTTCCATTTTTAAATGTTTTTCCTCTAAAAAAAATATAATCAAAGCATTGTAAGAAGTGTATTTTTGTATTCTCTTATGGATTTTCAGGTCAAATATCTCAATATACCTGTAAAAGGGTTTTTTCTTCTAAATATCAGCCGTACAAATTCACCCTGGGGAACTGGAAGTCAAGCTGGGCTGTTTCCGTCTTAAACATTAGTACCAGAAATAAATGCTTCACAAGACAAATCTCTCAGTTGTGCTTCTGCAAATTCCCTACTTTTAAATCAAGCTTTTAGTTTTGAACATCAGGTTAATTGTCTTAAACAGTTCTCAGAGCCATTATTTAAAGTTGTTGGAGCTGAGATTGGAGGGCTAAAAGGTTTAATTGCGCACTGCTGATGCAGGGACATTGGGCCCTGATGAGTGTTATCCAGCCAAAGGTCTCTGCTACTGGTCAGCTCTATTCTGCACAGGCTTGCTTGAGTCTTGAGCAGGAACTGCTGCCATGTCTGCTTAATAGTCTCCAAACTCCTTTGGCCCTCAGACTACTGACTCAGACATCTCTCCCTCCTCTTCTTCACATTTGCCCCTGCAGAATAACATGGATGATATCTTTAATAAATAAGATTTCCCCTGAAGACAGGTTGCAATTGAGTAAGTGGGGAACCGAATTACCTTTCCAGCCCAGAGATGAGTATCAGTGCTTCTGTCCCTCATATACCAATACAAGCTTGTGGCAAGACAGCATAGCAAATCCCTCCAGCCATGCCTGCCCTGCTAAGCGTCCACTGAAACCAACAAGTGAGCTAAAGCATAGCACGTTCCCCAAGCCATGCTCCGCATGCTTGTACCTAGGTCATTTGGGCCACAGTAATCTATTTCCCAAAGGGCATGTTGACAATAACACCAGTCCTTCTGATCCACATATGGCCCTACTACATGACTGCAAAGCATTGTGGCACTTATGGCACGGGACAAAAGCTAAGCAAGAGCAGGCACGCCTACGCGTAGTTCTCCTTCCTGATACTAAGCACACACTTTGCTTACGCTAAAAATTTGCAGAGGCTCAGTTATTATTCTTCTGCACTCCTCAGTGCTTGCAGAAGGCTGCTTCTGCCTTGGCTTTGGTTCAGAGAATTTGGACAAGTTTCGGAGCAAGTGCAAGCTCAGGCCCTCACTGGCACCCCAGTCTAACCACTGCATGCAGCTTTGTAAAAAATGGATTCATTTCACAGGTAAGCAAAGGAAAGAACTGCCAGACCTGCCAGTCAGGGACATTTCATCAAAACTAATTTCACCTTTAAGTCTTTTATAAGGCCATTGTTTTCAGACCAGCTCTAAAACACTGCAGCAGAAATTCCAGAAAACCCTGAATTCTCTACAACATAGAAGAAAAAAACCCTGTTTTTGAAATACCCCCTAGTGAAGCAGACAATGTTTTGACTGAAGGAAGCCTCAGAGAAATCTAGTAGATCTCCCTGCATATTTGGATGCACAAAGCACCACAGCAATACTGGTATGTTTCTGAAACAGCTGATGGCAAGCCATGCTTATTTATCTGTTCAGGTCTACAGTTTCAAATTGCCTCAGCTAACTTACTTGGAACTAATGCCATTATAAATGTTTGCAAATGTCAGAGATTATCCTCTTGGTTGATTTTATATTACCTACTCTTCAGTGCTTTAAAATGATACAGTGCTGTCCTATTTAAAAGTAGGCTTTTTTAAAGTACATGCAATGCACCAAATTCAAGATTTTCCTGTTGTTTTGAAGTTTCTCAAATGGCAGAAATAACCCACATTATCCTGCTTCTAGAAAGGAAGCTTCATTGTACTTCCACTGCATGTACTTAGAGAAAAAATCTGCAACAAATAATAACTTTAGATTGCAGATCTTGGAATATTAAAGTTCTTACCTCCCTATCAGGGAACAGGCATAATTAAATATAGAAGTTGAAATATGCACTGAAATTTACCGCAATTTAACCTCTCTTCCCTAGAGTTATCAAGAAAGGAAGGCAAAGAGACCAGTAGCACTTCCTAGGAGTGAAGACTGAGTGTTTGCCAGGAGAAGAAAACATTCCCCTCGCTATTTCATCTCTAAACTCCCTTTCAGCAGAATACTTACAAATGGAAAGCTTATGAAAATGAATACAGAAATTATACAAAAAGGAGTCCAGGTTAGGTAATAATACAATCACTCTTGTCATAAGCAACACCTACCACCACATAATGGATTCAGACTCAGAGGATGTTATGCTCTTTTTTTTATTTCTGAATGTTAGGTACGTTTATGCTTTGCTTGAAATGTAAAGCAATATCTAAGAAAAAATAGCACTAAAAGCTATTTTTTAAAAGCTAATTTTTAAGCACTAAAAATTACACAGCTCTTCTCTACTTGGAATCAGCATGAGCCTTACTAGTTAAAGAATAGGGCTGTATTCAAGATATAAAAATAGCTATTCATGTAATCAAAGTTTGTGCATTTTTCTGCTTTGCTTTCCTTTAATGCTTTTTTTTTTAAAAAAAAAAAAAAAAGTCTTACTTTTCACCTTAATAATTAAGGATGTATATCACTGTAAATCCTCAGTGTCATGGGTTCAGCAGTAGCAGTCATTTTTCTCCTTCTTAGTAGCTGGTGCAGCACTGTGGTTTTGACTTGTGG
>JAOEHY010034700.1:0-67418 GCA_025447955.1 Psilopsiagon aurifrons
GGTCAAGCTCAGCATTAATATACTGAACCATACCTAACATTTTTCTCTTTTTTGATCAAACCCAAGTAGTTAATCTTATTATCTATGTCACTGCCAGAAAGCAGAGCATGTAGTTGCTTTTAAAAATGTACCTGAATAACAGTTTGCACAGTATTGTCTCAAGGGTCTTCCTTAGATTTTTCTTTTTGCATAATTGATTCCTTCTGTATGAATTATATGCCACACACCTGTGAACAGTGATTAAACAACCCAGTAGCACTCACTAAAATGATCACACATTGAACTAAACAGAGAAGTAATAATGCCTTGTTAAAAAAATAATAAAAATAAAGAGACTGTGAGAATGTGTTTTTATTTAAATGAAAATCAGATAATTCCAGAGCTTTATTCCTTTTAAAACAGCAAAGCAAATGATTCAGTGCCACTGGGCTCGGAAGAAGAAACTGTATACAAGTCAGCTCCAGATGTCTTCTTTCCTGACAGCTCCTTTTCTCATCTCTTTTCTGAATGATCAATTTTTTCTCCTTGGCAACCAGCAGCTCAATAAAGAAAGGCTCTTCTAAAACAGTTTGGTAGAATGTTTCTTTCTTCTTCTTAAGGGGACACATCTCTTCCTATGGCTTTCATACCATAGTCGTCTTTCCTCCTCCTACCAGATAAAAGCACTGCTGTGCAATCTCATTCAGTTCAGCTCTTTGCCACCATTATTACAATTTTTTCATGTAACAGCTGAGGCTTTCAAACAGAAGTGATTGCTTCTGGGGAGCATCATGCACTCTCCTTGGGAACATTCAACTAATGGGCAGAGGAGGCAGCTCTTCCTGCTCCATTATCTTGTCTCTTGGGTGGCTGCTCACCTCTCACATACACAGATGCTAAATGCTCTAGCTGCCATGTGATAGCAGATCCCTGGTGGAAATAACTGTGGAAGGGGAAAAGCCAGGGGACGAAAATATGAATCATTACCCCCCTCCCCTCATTTTCTCCTTTTATTGATCATGTGTATTGCTAGGTAACACACCTAGTTCTGCTCTCCCCTCAAATACTGCTAATGTGTAGGGTTTAGTGTTTTAATGTATGAAATTTTTTTATGGCCTTTCACTGGCAGATCCCAACCTTTCTTTTAAATTAGATCCTCTATAGTCCTGCTTTCCAGAGGAGGTACACACCTCTATAAAGTGAATTAGAGTCTTGTACTGGGAGGCTCATAAAGCTACTTCTATGCCAATAATCTGAAAATGTAGCCTGCTTCTTGGGCCCAGTCAAGTATCATAAACACATCATAGACTAAGTGAACTGTTGAGTAGCTATCATTGCACAGTGGGCATGCACGCATGGCACAGAGGATGTTCTGACAGTTTCATATATACAAAGATTCATTTGTGGTGTCCATAGCTAATGGCATACTTTGCCTGTAGTGATGAAAGTTATTTCTAGAGAAAAATTAAAATAAAGGAAGAGGAGAGAGAGGAAAAAGAGGGGAAACTTTCTCCAGTCGACAGCTGGGGAAGGCAATGATGGGCTCCCATAGGAGCAACCTCCTATGTGGGCTCTCTTCAGCGCAGCATGTGATGACAATGAAAATGGTGAGGGTGGTGATTTCTTGCTGCACTTTTCCTTAGTATCATATATTTTCATCAGGGCCCATTTAAACTCCCTATTGGTTACTCCTGATTGTGATCTACTAGCTCTGGGAAGAAAATGCTCATGTGCAAATGCTCGTGTGCAAATGTTGCACATTCATTACTTGTTAAGCTTCTGTGAATACCTATTATTGGATGATATTTATTGAGAATTTAAATAGCTGTTATCTGCTTTGTTGGACATGACATTTGGTTTTCTCTTTCATATACTAAAGTCTACAGAACAAGAGATAAAGAAGCAGAGGGAGGAGGGGCAATTCTCACACTGGTGCTTTCCACAAGAATCCACTACAATAACACTGTGGGGGTTTGCAGAGGCAGGGTTGTGACAGCAATAATATGGGAACAGCACAAGTGCAATAAAGGAGAACTGTTGCCACAGAGATGCTGATAATTACTGCCTCATGGCTTCAGAGAGAGCTTTTGTAGCTGCAAGCAGCATGCCCTGAGCGCTACTAAGGTGAAAGCACCAAGGCACGTAAGGCACCTAAGAGCTACCAGCAGCCTGGACACAGCCTGACAGGGAGCCATAAATTCCAGTATAAAATCAAGGTGTCTGTTAAGAGGAGTGTTTAGCACAGGCAAGGCAGGGTGCAGCTGGTAAGAGAGATTTTCTAAGGCCAGCAGGGGAGGAGGGGATGGCACGGCTCTCCTCCTAATTTAGTCTCAGCTTCAGCTCTGTCTGTTTTGAAGGAAAGTCACAGCACCAGTGTTTGAATAAATACCTTCTAACACCCTGCCTGATGATCAGCTTACAACTGAGATTTGATTACACTTGCTGAGATTTGGTCTTACATAACCACCTGTTTTCTGAGAGGTCCTAAAATAATCCAGTCCTTTTTCAAATCCAGCTTCGGTGAGTGACTTCTCCAGGACCTGGAGATGCTGGCTCCCGCCACAATATCCACTGAGGGGTGTAGACCAAAAGCTGCTTTCTTCCATGCTAGGCTTTGAAGTGCAGGGGTGAGGCAGAGAAGATACCCCTGTTACCCAGTGGCAGGGATCTTCTTCCTCTCACCAAGCCAGGTCCTCTCACTCTCCCCCTTTTATCTGCTTAGCTCTTCCTCTCCTTTACTGGGATGCTCTGTCCATCCTCAGTCTCAGGCTAGTCTCTGGAGGAAACTGGCTCTCTTCTTCTCCTACTCTCTCATCTTCAGCCAAATCAGCCTTTTTTTGCATCTTCTTGCAGTTTCCCTTGCTCCCCCAGAGGAATCGAGTCATCCAGCAGTGACATGTGAAGTCTTTGCACACCTTCAGGCTGGAAATGGTTTTATGAGATAAGCACGTTAGCTGGCCTGAAAGCTGCTTAGGCAAGTATTAAATCTCCAATCTTCTCTCCATCTTTCAGGAAATCTCTTCTGGAGAAGATGGAGAGATGGAACACACAGTCATGTTGACTGGGGTCAGCTCTTTGTCCAGCTGAGAGCCCTCAAGTCCTGTGGCCAGGTGGTTTGACGGGATTGCCATGGGATTGGGCAGTAGGAAACCCAGATAAGCCCTTACCAGGGGCTCTGTGGCTGCACCCTGAAGTACCTTCTTCCCCCTTGCTCTCCATGCTGAATATTGGCTCCTTTGTATGGCACTATGTCTAGTGCCCGTCCCTGTCCTCCCTTCTTACTCCATCATCTGCACACTCCTCTGCAGCACTTCAGGAGGGAAGAGTAGCACAGAGCAGGAAGAAGACAAGCACAACATGTGTTAGGCACAGCAGAATCAACCTCAGGACTTTTCCTTTAAAAAACAAATCCTGGGACACCTTGTGCCTGCATCTGATTTGTGTGGAATGAATTCATGCTTCATTGCCTGTAACCCCTGTTTATCCTGCTTAAGTGGGAGGCGGAGGAGGTAGTGCTGAGTTTGTGGCACTTGGTGATGCAATGAACACCCCCTCATATGGCAGGGAAAGGCCTTGCGCCTGACCTGTCACCTTCCCCCATGCTAATCACCTGGTGACTGCCTCAGGCTCGGATTACCTCTTCCCATCTCTGGAGGAGAAAGGATCTCTGCAGGCAGTGAGGGACACCATCTGGGGACACCCACCTGGGGATGCCCTTGACTGAAACTGGTGCTTACCTTGCAGCAGCTGTTGACATGAATTTGCTGCACCATGGTGTTTTCTTCTCCGTGTATCACTAGTCTTCCTGGTGACTGCAAAAAGCTTGAGGGACAGTGACAGGATTCAACAACGTTACCTAAGTTAGTAACACGGTGTACTGAATTCAGTGCAAATGCAAATGGGGTGCTCCAAACCACTTTACAAGAGCAGTACTAAAAAAGTATGACACTATTAGGCCTCTTACAGTTACAAAAATGGACTCCCTGCCTGGGCTGAAATCTCTTTTTATTTTTCCCCTCGGAACTTCCAGCCTGGGAAATTTCAGATCCAAATTAGACAATTTTGGAAACTAAGAGTAGATGAAAGTAAAGGATTCTAACAGGGGAGGATTTCCAAAATTAGGTTCTCCTGAAGGCCATAAAATAGCTCCTTTCCTGAAACGCAACCACCTTTTCTGCAGAAGATGGAGGTGACATTTAGCAGCACGCAGCAACAATGTTCCACCAGTCTAAAAAATTCAGTCCCAGAAACGCTGGACAGCTTATGGAAGCAATCCAAACTCAAACAGAGAAAAAAAAAAATTAAAAAATGACGTGCCTAATTTTTTTAATCTTACAATTTTTAAGAAATCTTATGATTTGTTGGATCTAATAAGGTGCTATAGAAAGTACAGGACTGTTAAAAATAAAGGCCGCGTAGTTGAAGAATATGCATTTAAAAATTTGCATAAGCTTTTGGCTATTTACTTGAAAGAAGTTTAGACACTTGCAGTTGATGATACGTATTAATGTGGTCAATTAATTGTACAATCAACTGGGATCAGTTAGATCAAAGCAAATAAGTCGTAATCATAATATTTTAAGTAGAAAATATCTTTTTCCAACTAAGAACACATTTGAAATATTACAATTACATTTACAATAAAGTAGGTACGCTCTAGCTGTTGTCCTTGCCTCCTTCTGCTACAGACAGAAGAACTGGCTGGGGTTGGACAATGTTTGCCAAGAGATGAACTTCATTGCATGCAATCAGTTTGTCAGAGATTAAATACTCTGTGGTAGGGATTTGCTTTCAGTAATATTCTTCTCCAACATGGTTCAAAACCTGCCTTTCTTCCCACAGATCAGTGACGTGGTTCCCCAGCAGGATGTTGGATATGCTGACCCGAAGTATGATGCCTGGCTTCTAAGCTCTCATCTGCTCAACATGGTGCATACCCAACATATGCAGCTCCTTCTCACCCCTCTTGCCAATAGCAAGATGAAGCACAGAACAATTACATGATTTGTCCATGATTACATACCGGCTAATCTCTAATCAAGGAGTAAAATCTGTTTCTCCTGTGTGATAAGCAGATATGCCAATATAGGCTGAGTATACGTACTCTATGGTGGCACACAGCTATACATCCCTATACCTTAATGCATATTTGTGTATATGCTGCCCTTGATGTATGCTCACACACTTTTAGAAATAGTACGCAAATAGCTACACAAAGGCACAGGCAGTCCCACTAAAACCATGGGAATTTCAAGCCAAACCATGAGCGAACAGTAACCTCAACCCACGCACCCTCCTAAAGGGTATTCTGATTTCCCAAAATGGGAAATCACAAACTGGGGAATCTACTGAAATCAGAGAGTACAGTCAGCACAGGAAACAAGAAGTTGATGTACCAGAGGCTGCTTAACAAGACCATTTCCTCAAAGCTCCTCATAGTTTACACATCCAGTTCTTCACACTTTTCTCAGGACAGGGCTATTCACATGAACATTTTGAGCCACCATAATGTAGCACTGTCATTGCCAGAATTTGCTCTGACTTTCCCCATCCCTATCCCATACAGCTCCTTCCCATGTGTTGGCACAAGGGTTTAGCCACATTGGGACACTGTGAACAAGGACCGGGAAACCTATCTGGGTTTTAAATTATATACTTATGCATTTATTTACATATTCATGTGAGGCACATTTTAAACTCAGCTCAGTGCTGTGTTCAGCTCAGCTGTCTTGTGCTGGCCCATGGGCAGGGTTAGCGTAGGAGTGAAAGAGAGCAGCAGAGAATAAAATAATTTCTCATGGCGGTGAAGCTAATCCTTGGAAGCTTAAAGAGGCTACAGCCCCTGCTAAATGGAAATTCATTGCCAGACAGAGATATGCTCTCTTGGTCCCTTGAAAAGCATGAAGGTCAGAATCAAAGTGCCACCCATAGCCCAAATGAAAGCAATGGTAGGCTGAGAAAATCAGTTCCCCTCCTCGGAGATCTCCTCTCCTTTACAAGTTCCGTCTTACTCAGTTGTTTGCAGCCTTTAAAAATTTGCATACAATACACGTTTTCTAATAGACATGTGGATCCAGGGCAGTGAATGTAAGCCCACTGATAATAAATTTGCTTTGCTTATTTTGCTTTTGGAAATGCATGAAGAGCAGTCTATCAATCATTGCAGATCCAGATTTGCTGTTTGTAAACCAATGATCTAATTTGTTATGCGCTGAGGATTGCGTGTGTGAAGGATTTATCGGACTGAAGAACTAAGAGGGCACTCCGGATATTTCTCATGGAGGTGGTATAAAATCTGATCATTTCTGGTAATTCCTGATCTGGGGAAGGAGAGCCTGTTCTTCCTGAGGTGCTGGTGTGAAAATGGCTGGGAGTTGGGAACAATTAGCTGATTAAGTGCAGCAGGTAGCACGTGTTAACCAGGAAAAATGAGCTTCATCAGTAACGAATACAAATTGCATCCCTCCGTATCCCTCCACCTATGCAGGAATACACTCAGCTTGATTCTCCGCTTATTTTAATCGGTATAAATCAGGGCCAACTTCTGAAATAGACCACAATACCACCAGGAAAGTAAACAAAATAAAAGCCAGGACTGCAAAACAGGACCCCCCCCTCCCCTGCACACGGATCCGCGCGCGGGGAGCTTTCCCGCGGCTCTAGCCGGGCCCAGCTCCCTAAACAAAGCCCCGCGCACCTCTGCGCAAAAGGGGCGCAGCGGACGCGCAGACAAAGCGGGGCTGGCAGGCGGTGACCGCTGCAGCATGCGGGGCTGTGCAGGGCTTCCTCTGCGAGTGGGCTCTGGCGGCGGCTGCCTTCTTTTTTTTTTTTTTTTTTTTTTCCCCCATTCGTGTGAGCTTTATTTTTTTTTTTTTTTTTTCCTCTTCTCTTCACCAACTTCCTTCCTGCTCCAACTGCCAAAGCTCAAAGCTGAGCGCTGAGTGGAGGACCCCGGTCGCAGGCGCCGCTGAGCCGGTGAGTACGAGCC
Organism: Psilopsiagon aurifrons; assembly: GCA_025447955.1. Classification (NCBI taxonomy): domain Eukaryota; kingdom Metazoa; phylum Chordata; class Aves; order Psittaciformes; family Psittacidae; genus Psilopsiagon; species Psilopsiagon aurifrons. The sequence continues at coordinate 6,968 of JAOEHY010034700.1, forward strand.
TCGGCGGGGAGAGCCCGGGGGGAGCCAGGCAGGGGGACAGGAGAGGGCTCACCCCCGGCTCCATGTCCCCGAGCGCCGCTCAACTTTGCGCCTTTGTTCCCTGCGGCTGGCTCTGTAGCCGAATCTTGTCCAGGGAGACGGGCAGGGCCCCCACTGCATCAGAAGGGGAAGCTGGGCTTCACGCTGTGGTGGGCTGGAGGGAGAGAGGAAGGAGAGGCCACCCCCGGGTGGTGGGAGGGCCCCCGTGGGGTGTCGGCGGGTGTATCCCAGTGGGGTGGTACCCGGCGGTCCCCGAGTTCCCTTTCTGCCCTCGCCCCATGGGGGTGGGGTGGAGAGTCATGGCTGGGGGCGCTTGGAGGGGTCGGTGTGTTTTGCCCCTGTGGAAAATTACTTCCTCCCTGCTAAACCCGCTTCCTGGAGATATGCCCTCGGTCAGAGGGTGTTTTGGGGGAGTGATGCACAGAGGGAAGGCAAATAAAATGCTGCCCTAGTGTCACCGCTCCTTGTGCCCATGGAGGCATTTGAGTGCCAAGGGGCCCACCATCTGCCCCATCTGCTGCAACCCCACTCCTACTGCAGGTGTGAGGGCAGCCACCTCCCTGCACAGGCAGAGCCTAGCCAAAAGATGCTCCCACCACTCAGCAGGGCATAACTCCTCCTTCATCTCCTGCAGCCATCTCGCTCTCTGGCAAGGACTTTTGATGCTGCCCTTGCCCCTCTCTCGGCTGCTTTGTGGGTGCTGCCAGGCCTCAGAGGCACAGGTGATGCATGACCGTGGGTTGGGACTGCAGAAATGCGAGTAAAATGTGGTGCAGGGCACGAATCGCCCAGATTTCTCCTTTTGTGGAGCATTTCTGGGGTTAATTTTCTCATTTGTACTGTGGCTTGTGGCCTGAAGTGGGGTCTCCATCTTAGCCCAGCCCTTGGCTTGGGCAGTGGCACAGGATCCCAGGGACCCCCATAACTGAATACCACACTCACTTTGAGGAAGTGCTGGTGCCAGAGCCCAGTAGCACGTCTCAGCTTGTAGAGCTGGAGTGAGTAGAGGCAGGGGCAGCTGAGGTGTGAGCTTTCCTCGTGGTCACTTCCTGCCTGGGAATTTGGCAGGAAGGCAGGGTCAGGTCCACAGCCTGGGGAGAAATGCCAGAATGGGCATACTGAGATGTGTGTGAGCCAGGGCTTGTTCAGTTCAGACAGCCTGCCTGGTCCTGTTCCCTGCAGGCTCTTGCTGTTGGCCCAGCAGGTTGTCTGTCCACCTTTCTGGGAGGTTTTCAGAGCCTAAAAGCATCCCCCCTCAAGTGAGCCACCCCCACGGGCTGGCAGGGAATGTCTTTGTGGCTTATGTGATGCAAAGGGAAGGTCTGAGGGATGGAGAGCAACCAGCTGGTGCAACCCTGACTGCCTTTTCTCTGAGTGTGGCCATTGCTCTCTGCCGTGTTACATCACCCCCACTCATCTGGAGGACAGGGGCAGGCAGTTCTGCACTGTGGTTGTAGTAGCGGCAGATGCAGCCTGGTATCATGAGGGAGCTCAGGAGAGAGAAAATTACTTGGGTCTGCAGCTGGAGCCCAAGTGAAAGGCAAAACCTGGTGGTGGCTGCTGCAGCTCATCACATCGTTTTCCTGTGCCGCATGTGGGATGGCACTGAGAGGATCGCGAGCCTTTGTAAGGTGACTATGGCCGCAGAGCAATGGGGCATGAGCAGTCGTTGCTGTTATGAGGAATCTTCTGGTTTCCTTCCTCATGAGGACAGTCTCAAGGGCCTTCGCTATGATGTGTGAGTCCTTCACACTTCTAAGGCTGGGCGTGAACTCAGCCACAGTTATTCAGCTGCTGGGATATGTTTTCTTCCCTGTTCATGTGAGCTGGGATTCCCATTTATTTCCCAGCTGCCTGCTCTGCACTAATTCCTGACTCACCTCAAAATTGCGAAGTAGTCTTGCAATGGCCATTAGCACTCTCGACTGCAACACCACTCTTCTTATTCTTCTGCTGCTGGGTCCTTCTCTGTCCTGTTGTAACACATCAATATACAGCTCCCTGTTTTGTGGGGTTTTTGGTTTGTTTTTCTTTATTTTTTTCCCTGCTGGAATTGCACTGGGAAGTCTGGATATTACTCATTGCTGCCTGATTCCACTTGCTGATTCACCCTGAACTGTTGCGTGTATAGCTTTTTTGTATTCCTTTCTAGTTTAATGAATGAGAGAACTATCCCACTAGCTCTCAGTTTAACTTACAGGAGCAGGGGTGAATGTTAAGGCCAGCTGCAGAGAAGGATAAAGGGCTTGCTGGGGAAACTGCAAATAATCAGGCAAGAGGGGAATTTTCAGTTGGGACAGTCTTGAAAAAGGGGTTAATACAAGGATAAGTGGAAGTGAACTGAATGAACTGTGTAGCTTGACCAAATCCTTTTGCTGCCAAACAACAAGGAATGGCTTGGCCATTTGCAGCAACTGCTGCTGCACCAGAGCACTGCTCTGTTTTTCTCCTTTCTCTGAAGAATGGGAAAGTGTCTGGAACCATGCGGCTCGCTCCGCAAGGGAGGCAGCTGACTAAGGGTGATCTGGCGCAGCACTGCTCACCTCTCCTGCCTGTCTCCTGTTCTGCCATCCCATCCCCTGGCTACTCATCAGTTGATCTCTCCCTGCTCTGGCTCCTATTTGGGATGCTACCCAAGCAGCTTTGCTGCACGCCTGCATTCAGCAGTGCATGTCCTGGCTGTGCTGGCTGCAGGCTCCAGCCATCCTGCCTCTCTTTTTGGAGAAACCCTGCTGATCCAGCACAGGTATATATGGCTGCTTGCAGCTGGGCTGGATGCAGTCACCATCATGCTTCCTTCCTCAGCTGGAAGGAGACCAGATTGGTACCTGAAGTGAGGTGTTCCTGGAGCAAGCGCTAGAAATGTCAGCAGATAAGACTGTAGTGGGTGCATTTGCTTGGGGGCTACTTGCTAATATAAGGGAGCTGCTGCCAGGTATTTGATCTTACTATGAAATGTGGCTTTTAGCCTATTGTGAAAGGGTAAATGAAACCTCTGGCCTTGGCTTTATTCATGTCTCCCTGTGCCCCAGTGCGTGGCAGTGGCTCTTTGTGTGAGATAGCTGGTGAGCACTAAAGCCTTGCACGGTGGCTTGTAATTGCAGGGCTGCTGGCCGCAACTGTGCTGCAGAGTGGCTGTAAATCACTCTGCTTTCAGCCTCCGCTCCTGCACCTCCTCCCCTGGAGGGAAGAATAGTGTAGGTCTGTAGGTCTGCGTGTGCGCGTGGTGCCTGCAGGGAGAGGAGCGGGGGCAGAGGGGGGTTGTGTTCTAGCCAGAATATCAGATCGGCAGTGCCGGGATTGCAGCTGATCACCAGCGCCATTTGCCTTTAACGGTCCTGCCGTGTTCTGTGCTGGGTGTGCGTCTGCCTATCCGGGGACTGAGCTACGCTGTGCCCCGAGCAATTGCCCCTGGGGATTGCCTTCCAAAGCAATCTCATTGACTACCCCCTCCTCTGTTGCCCAGACCGAGTGACCATGACTGAGAAGACCCAAGAACCTCATGTGGAGGATGATGATGATGAGCTGGATGGGAAACTGAACTACAAACCTCCTCCCCAGAAGACACTGCAGGAGCTGCAAGAGTTGGACAAGGATGATGAAAGCCTTGCTAAATACAAGAAGTCCCTGCTGGGAGATGGACCTGTGGTAGTAGGTAGGCTGGGACATCTTGATAGGAAGGGACTGGGGAGATGCATCACAAAAGTGTGCTGTGGGGATGGTGCAAAGTGGCCTTAAAGAAGAGGGAGCTTGTATGACATGAGCTACTTCTGTTGGAGGACTGGGGATGAACAGGTGGAAAGATGCGTGCCAAAGAAACAGGGAAGATGCGCTGACCATTAGGTGTTACTAGGGAGTGCTGACGTCGGAAAGGGATTTGTGGTGGAATGTCTGTGGGCCTTGGAGGACCCTTGGAGGGTTAAAAACCCCTGAGGGGACCAGCATATGCTGAAAGAGGAGCTTGCTGCTCAGAATGATTTTACGGAGGTATTGCCTTGGAGTGGAAAGACCTCCTCTAGGTATTGGGATGGAGGCTGGAGGGATCCATGTTGGCAGACTGGAGTTGATGCATGGCCCCGTTGTACTAACGGTCTGTTGTTACTAGGTGTTCTGTGAAGTGCGATTTCTGTGTTTCTTCAGTGTTGTTCCCCTCTTCCCCTACCCCTTTAATATTGAAAGCTGACAGCTTCTCCCTGGCTTTCCTACCTGCAGACCCAACAGCTCCCAATGTGGTGGTCACCCGACTCACCCTCGTATGTGACTCTGCTCCAGGACCAATCACCATGGACCTTACAGGTAGGCACAGACTCTGTCCTTGCGCACAAAGGGGAATAAGCAAAAGCCCTGGCATGCTTCACATTGGAAGGGAGCTTGTCCTCCGGATGCTGCAGTGGATTTTAGAGGAACTCTAAGGGCGTCTTAGCTTTGTTTCTTATTTTAAAGTATACGTGTATGAAAAAGGAGATGCACAGAAAAAATTGTTGAGGGTCCTTTTCTCTGGCTAGACTAATCTGGGAGATCCTGAGTTTTTCCTACATTCTCCTCTTCCTTTCAATAAGACCTCATGAGCACATGGGATGTGCATGCATTTGGGTAATCGGCTGTTTTGAAACTTCAGAATCAAGCAATGCTGCAGTTCCGGCTCCTGGGGACATGGGGAGAGAACCAGGCTTCACCTTATATGGGCTTTTCTGCAGAGAGAGGAAGCTGGGCCTGGAGGAACACAGAGGCTTCCTGTTCAACCAAAAGCACTCAGAACCCTGCAGAGTCCAGGCAGCCTCACAAGCTGGGCAGCAGCTGTAAAACATGCTCACTCACCCAAGCCAGGGCTGAGGATGAGTGAAGTGTGCACACGCTCCTGCAGATTCCCAGCAATGGGTCTGTGCATAAACATCTTTGTGTATGTGTGTCCAGACCTGTGTTTAGGTGTTATCTTCACAGATGTGGACACAGACACATGGAATAGAAGGGTCTAGAGTTTCACTTCCAGAGACAGTCCTGCCCTCAACTACAGAGCTAAGGCAGGTGTAATGTCAATATCCCACTGATTAGAGGGGCTGGGTTTAAGAGGCTCATGCTGGGTTTCAGGTGAACTTTAAATAAAAATACCACCATTACATTCAGAATCCATTTTCTAGCTTGCTAATTCAGTGGAATTAAATTAACATATGCAGATTTTCCAGTTTCTTTTTCTTGTTCACCAGAATCCATTTTTCCTAGTGTTTCTACGCAACTGGCATTTGGGTCAAATAAGTCTTTGACCCCCATGTGTGTACGATTCCCTTTTGATAGAAATAGGACATGCTGCTCTGAAGTTCAGCTGAGGTCCAAGATGGTCCTTGTTGATAGTCATGTCTTGGAATTATATCTACATAGTTTTTGCAGGTAGAACTTTTCATTTTCATGATTCTTCAGTTTTCATTACATAAGACTGTGCCAGAGATTGCTGCCTTGTGCACATATAGTCAATACTGACGTACACCCAGGCATTTCTGTGTACGTGCTCTCAACAGGGCAGTTGCTTACACAGACCTCCATGCACTCATTTTGCAAGGGTGCTGTGCTTTGAAGGGATGCTTGCTTTCGACACCAGTCCCAGCCCCATCCTCCCTATGTGTGGTTTCTTCTCACTGTGACGTGTCTAGCTGATGGCTTGCTCCTCCCTTTACAGGTGATCTTGAAACACTGAAGAAAGAGACCTTTGTATTAAAGGAAGGAGTGGAATACAGAGTTAAGATCCACTTCAGAGTGAGTTGTTTTCTTTCCTGTTTCTCATTACTTGCTGAGTCTGGTCAGTGGCAGTCTACCAGGTAAGTAGAGCCAGGAAGCATGCTTGCCCAAAAGCTGGGCTCTTGTAAAGCTTCCATAACTTCAGGTGTCATTCTGCCCAACAACAGATTGGGTATTTCCAGGGAATTGCCTGTGCTTGGTCACCCCTTGGAAGAAGTTGCTTTTTGTCTACTCACAGTGAACAACAGGTGGTTTAGAAGCCAGATGGGTAGTTTTGACTGAGTTTGGCTTTGCAGTTTAGCCACGAGAAAACCTTTACTTCACACAAAGTGGAAATGGACAGGGAGGAGAAGAGATAATTGCTTTCTATAAAGTACTGGTGTAGTTGGTGTTGCTGAGCATCATGTATAGAATCCCAGAATCATAGAATGGTTGGGGTTAGAAGGGATCTTAAAGATCATCTAGTTTTAACTCTGTGCCATGGGAAGGGACACCTTCCACTAGACCAGGTTGCTCCAAGTCCCATCCAACCTGGCCTTGAACACTGCTAGGGATGGAGCAGCCGCAGCTTCTCTGGGCAACCTCTGCCAGGGCCTCAGCACCCTTATAGTAAAGAATTTCTTCCTTATATCTAATCTAAACCTACCCTCTCTAAGATGAAAGCCATTTCCCCTCATCCTGTCACTATATGCCCTTGTAGAAAGTCCCTCTCCAGATTTCTTGTAGCCCCCCTTCAGGTACCAGAAGGCTGAATACATAAAAAAGATCTAATACTGTAACATTTGGCTGAAGATACCTGAGTTCTTCTGGGTCACGATATACCCAAATGGCCTCATTTTTTCCTCTCTCCCATTAATCAGTGTGTCAGCCACTTCTGATTCCAGCTGAACACGAAACTTGGCCATGCTCTAGTGTGGCATCCAGTGCTGAATTGATCATCCCCAAGAAATGTTTGCTGCAGAAATAGCTGGGCTTGGCAGAGAAGGCAAAAAGGGGAAGGAAGATAGCTCTCCTGAAATGGACAAGTGAAAGTGTTAATGTGGTTCATTCTGTAGGAAAGATTTCCCTTCTTCTCTGAGGCTTGCTTTTTCAGAGATTAATTTGTGTCCAGAGACACCTCCAGCTCTCCTTTGTGCTATGAAATATTTCCATCCGTATCTGGAGCCTGTTGACATGAGATGTCTGGAGCCAGACAACTGATTCTGACTCCCTCCCTCAGTCCTAAGGCTGGTAAGAGCTGGCACCATGTGAATTATCCCCTGGGATTTAAAAGGATCTGCCCATCTTGTTTCCAGATTGAGTACTGCTGTGGGGAGTTGATGTATGCTGGAGGCGGACAGCAAGGGATACACTCAAGCTATCCATAGGAGGTCTGAGGAAAAGCTATGAACAAAATTGTGTCCCTCTGTCTTTTGAGGAGAAGCTTGCCAGCTCCCCACAGAGCTTAGAGAGTAGCTGGGAGTGCTCATTTAACCCTGCCCCCCCATTTGTGCTATCTCTAGTCATACATGCCTGGTTTTCAATGTGGAAATTGTTAACTGGGAATTCCCTGATTCACTTTTCTTTGTCCTCATCAGCCCATCTTGTAAAGCTGGCTATGTGCTTCAGTCAGCTTCAAAGTCAGGGAAAGCATGGAGAAGTGCAGGAGTGCACAAAGGATGCTGCAGGTCTCCAGGTACCTATGGAGAAGTCCTCACAATATGCCTTGTGCTGAACCTTTGAGAGCAGTGATATAGAAAGCCAAGATGGGTACATCTCCGAGGAGAGAGAAGACCAGCAGCTATAGAATCAACCGCCTCCCTTGACCCTTCTTTCTGGTCACTTCTTGCAGGTAAACAGGGACATTGTGTCAGGACTGAAATATGTGCAGCACACCTACCGGACAGGGGTGAAGGGTAAGAGCTCTTTGCCTTGCACATCAGTGCTTCTACCTCTCTGTTTCCTCTGCTTAAAGAAGTGTGCCAGCAGCTCTAGATGAGGACAGAGCCTCCCCTGGTCCCAAGGCCCACCCTGTGCCACCATGTAGGAGGCAGGGCTTCTCAGCAGAGTGCCTTAGCCTGCACCCTGAGCCACCCAGGCCAACTGCGGCCTGTTCCTTTGTGAACTCAATATGAGCCAGCTCTGGTATCTATATGCTACACCACTGTCGGCAGCAGCCATCCTCAGAGACACTGGTTAGACAGTGCTTGCCACAGATTTCCTCTCTATACAGAGCTCTTCACCTCCCCTCCTCCCCTTTAGAGTGGCTCAGCCTGTGTGGAGCTTTTCACCCCCTGAAAGCTCTTCCAAATGCACTTGGTAAAATTCAGAACTGCTCTATGGACTTCCAGCTGTATGCAGAGCCCTGTGTGTGCCCCCAAAAGCACTCCTCTTTGTGCAGTGCTGCCCTGCCTGGATGAGGCACAGGAGAGCCCCATTTTGCATACACACATCCCCCATGTGCATTTTGGCATGCAATCACCTCTAAGGCTCCAGCACACATAAGTGATGTCTTCTCACAAGAAAACAGAGTAGCAGCGGGATCAAGAGAGATCTTGAGCCATACATTGGGTGTACCCACTCCCTTCCAGCAGAACATACATGAGAGGGTACTGAATGCGTTGCTTGTCCATCTGCCCATCTGTTTATCTTTCCAGCTGTCCTTATGCTTCACTAACTTTTTCCACTGACATGGACTGTCCCTTTCTCTCCCCGCTATCTTCTTTCTGTCTGTGCCCATGCTCCTTGATCATTCTCCACCCGTGGGACTGATACCTTGTGCATTATTTTCTCCTAGTGGACAAAGCCACATTCATGGTTGGCAGCTACGGGCCACGGCCAGAGGAGTATGAGTTCCTGACGCCTATTGAGGAGGCTCCTAAGGGTATGCTGGCTCGAGGTACCTATCACAACAAGTCCTTCTTCACGGATGATGACAAGCATGACCATCTCACCTGGGAGTGGAATCTGTCCATCAAGAAGGAATGGACAGAATGAGTTCACTCAGTTTGCCTTCCCCCTTCCCATCCCCTTACCTCCTGCACCAGTTTCCAGGTGGGCCATGCCCACCACGCTGCTCCTTCCTGCCACCATGGCCAGCCACAACCCTGGCAGCCCTTCCCATGGGTGCTGGGGCTCTGTGCCAGCGTTGGTTGATGCACAGGCCTGCAGGCGGCCTTTGCTGCTGCTTCTGATACACTGAAAATAACCTGCCCTTTCTCACCATCCCCCCATCATTGCACCTAATGGGTTAAATTGGGAAGTGTCTCCCTCCCTTTCTCCCAGTACTTCCTCCTGATGCCTCCATCTCTCCTATACCAACTCTGGTCCCGGAAGTGCCTTTTCTAGGAAACAAGATCACCTGGCAGGGTGGACTGGTCCCTGGAAAATCCCTATCTGAGTTGTACTTGCCATATGTTCTGACTCACCGTAAATGGTTACTTACCTTCCATGATGGTCTCCTGGTCTGTATCTGGTGCCCCACCCCATTAAAATCCATCCTTGTGCAGGCAAAATCAGTCAGGGGGAATGCAGCTAGATGCTGTAACAAGACTTCAGTGTTCCAAGAATAAAACCAGTTTCTTTCTTCTTTTATGTATAAGCGTCACATTCTTTTCTAGAGTGTGTTTTTCAGTGATGTATGTGGGGAATGCATTATAGGAGGGCTTTAGAGTATGTTTCAGCAGGAAAATAGCCTGCCTCCTTCAAAACATGTCCCAGCGACTGCCCCGTTGGCCAAGCACAAGAGAGCATCGGCCTCTGTGCCCCAGCAATTGGAGAAGTGCAGTGGCTCCTTCTGTGAGGAGAGATGTTCATACCCAGCTGGGGCACCTGGTCACACAGGTGCAGGGTAGCCAAGGTGTCCAGCGCTCTAGGTGAGGATATACTGGTGGTGGTGTTGGTGAGGCTTTCCAAGGCTGCTGCCTGTGCAGCAGCGAGGGGCTCTCTCCCAGCCAGGAGGTTATCTCCAGAGCTGAAGGCTTCATCCTGGGCCAGCTGCTCTCTTCCCACCATTCAGGGAGTGGCTGTGGGCCCCTGCAGTAGCTGACGTGTCCCTTGCTGGAGCAGGGTGCCATGGCGAGGACAGGGCAAGCTGGCACCATGGACACCTCTGTCTTCCTGTGCCTCTTGATCATCCTGCTCACCGGAGCCTGTCCAGCAGCATGTGCTGGAGACAACAGTTCTGCATCCCACAGTAAGTGAGAATTCCTCCGGGCTTGGGGAAAGGCTGGATCTGCTGTGGGGAGTCTTCCTTATGCAGGAGGGCTCTGTAGAGTTTGCAGAGGGGTGTGTGGCTGAGACTGTAAGGGCTGGGATGCTTTCATGCATGTTGAGGGGAGCTGTTTGTGTACCCTCTGTCCAACCATAACCTCTCCTTTCCAGGCACAGCCAGCACTGCAGAGAAACCTGTCCTGCTGGACAATGTTGCAGATGCTGAAGCCTTCATCAGTGGGGCAGAGGTGGCAGTCGTTGGATTCTTCCAGGTGTGTTCACAGCACCTCTCCTCCACCAACTATGAGCCCAGTCCCACCCTGATGAGAGCATGGGGCTGGATGTGGCATAAACACCTTCCAAAGGCAGCTCCTGTCCCAAAAGGTTCTGGGGCTGTGACAGACCACCAGCAGAACACAGGGAATTTGATCTATGTGTGGGAAGGGAGATGAAGCAAAGGAGGAAGGTGAAAGAGGTCATAGAACCCTGGAGCCAGAGAAAGAGAAATGCTGCAGGGGAAGCAAAATAGGAATGTGGGTGGCAGAGCAGCAGTGTTGGCAAGGCATGAGTGGGAATGTCAGTTGTTCGCTTTAGTCAGCAATGACAGAATGAGGCACCGCCTGTGTCATTGGGCTAAGGAAGCTGGGTCTCGGGGAGCAGCCCTGGTGTGGGCCCTCTGAAGTCTAAGAGTGAGCTCAAGCTGCAGCCTCCTCCCAGGGAAGGTGTAGGCATGGTCCCTCTGCCTTGCTGCTGTTTTTTCCCTTGAGGCCTCTGCCTCTGTGTGTGAATTCGGTTGAATTCAAAGGTAAGTGATGGTATGCGTCCCTTGCTCCCAAAATGACGTGAATGTTTTTCCTCAGAAAACAAGACAAAAATATTTATTAAGGGCACTGTAAAACAGGGACCTCTTTGACAGGATCTTCAATACTTTTAAGGTGCCCAAATTGCACCTTTTTCCTCCTTTTCCTTGAGTTCTGCTCTGGGCTTCTGCTGCCCAGACACTGCCTCATCACTTCTGTCAGAAAAGACTTCAGCTTTTCAAAAACACCTCCTTCTGAAAGCACCTTCCTTCTCTGCCCCATGCCTGGGGCTGGAGGGCAGCCTAGGGGGGGCATCATGGCCTTGGTATAGGGCAATGGTGTCTTACAGCACATCACACAGTGAGGATCAATGGCATGTCTGCAGCGCCGGCAGCAAGAAGCATGTGAGCACTGGAGGCTTGTGCCCCAGGGGTCTTGCTAAGCACTGATCAGAGAGCACCAGCTGCCTCACCTGCAGTGCCTGCGGACATTTGGAGCTCCTCACTCTTACAGCACTGCAGTGCTGCAAACTAGCAGGGGAATCTCACTGTACGGAGATGCCTCCTTCCCTTCAGCTGGACTTGTGGCAAGGCTGTACCTGGGAAACAGATCCTCCTGCTAAGCAGCAGCAGGGACTGTGGGTTCTTGCTGGGCAAAGCTATGCAAGGGCATAACCACTGGTGTTTTGTGCCACCATGGCCCCTCTGTCAGTGCAAGATTTCATTCCACAGAGTCAGACAGGAGGCTGGTGCCATGTGGCCCAGGCTGCCAGGAGCACGAGGCAGCAGGCAGCAACATGTTGGTCATTCAGTGCCTGAAGCATGACAGGGCTGTGTTTAAACAGTGGATAAAGACCTCTGTGTGCCATGAGGGCTTGTCTTGGCCCTCTGCCTGAGAGCACATTCATCCCCATAATGCCCATGTTCTCTGTTCTGCACAGATTATTTTTCTACTGCAGCCTTTCAATTCATTGCAGTACGTGGCTCAGCAAGCTCCCTGTATAATGAGCACAGCCCCTCTGACTAGGAACAGAATGCCATGATGGAAAACCAGCACACTGTTCCAGAAACCTTGTGTGTCTGTGAGAAAGGGCAATACTTGGCCTGATTAAACCTCAGCTTTCCTAGGAATGCTCCAAAATTCAGTGTGGTTATTCACACCCCATGCTTTAGTGCTCTCACCAGAGCCATGTCAATGCGCTGGTATTTCCGAAACAGGTCACGAGACATGTTTTTCTTTTGAATAAAGAATTTTGTTTTCCATCCTCTCTGGGCTGCAAACAGCCGAACTGATGGTTCAAACTAAAAAGAAAAACAAACCAATTATTTTCTAGCAGAGTCTGTGTCTTGAGAATTCAAATCCAATAAAAGGTATCAAAGATACATCACTCAAAAGGTTGGAATGGGAATAGCAAGGGGCCCTTCAATACGGGTTAAGGCTGTAGCCAATGCTCTTGCTCAAGAAAGAAAATAGACCTTAAATTACTGAGAAATTGCACATTTTTATCCCTTGATGTGTTTGCATTGGCTACTTTTTAAAGTATGTGTCTAAGACAGCTTTTTAAAAGGAATCAGGATACTACTAATGCATGGTGTTTTTATAAAAATTGTAAATCACTGACTCTAAAATCAAGGTTATCTTAAAAATAAGGTTTTTTTAATATATTTATTCTACACACACGTGTCTGTGCATAAATATATGTGTGTATCTAATACCTAAAGGTGCCTACAAGAAAGATGAAGAGGGATTTTTTTTTCAGGGACATGTAGGGACAGGACAAGGGCAATGGCTTTAAGCTGAAAGAGGGTAAATTTAGATTAGATGTTATGAAGAAATTCTTCATTATAGGGTAGCTGAGACTCTGGAATCGGTTGCGCAGAGAAGCTGTGGCTGCCCATTCCTGGCAGTGTTCAAGGCCAGGCTGGGCAGGGATTGGAGAAACCTCATCTAGTGGAAGGTGTCCCTGCCCATGACAGGAGGGCTAGAACTGAAGAAGATTTAAGGTCCCTTCCACCCCAAACCATTCTGCGATTCTCTGATTCCATGATTTCATGACATGTATGCGTATATATATATGTGTGTATATATATATATATATATATATAAAGTATGCTACATCCAGATTCTGGCTTTCTCCCCTCCCTTTTGAGACCTCTGGGGCTTCTCACCGTCACGGTGTCACCTGGAAGTATGTGGGTAAGAAGTGCGGGTTCACAGAAAGGGAAGGTCAGGCTTATGCAGCGCCGTGGCATCTGCCAGCTGCGCCTGCGACACCAGCAGCGCGCTGGGCTTCGCCGTCTGTGACACCCCTGATTCTGGGGAGGAGCGATGGTTGGCGGGGCGAGGGGAGGAGAGGGATCTCTGCCGCATCCCGGGAGCACGGGCAAGGTAATAAAGGGAGAGAAAGATGTCGCCCCTCCCTTCGGGTGCCCGGTTTTCTCCCTTCTCTCCCGGCAGGAGGGCTGACCCGGGCGGTTCTCCCGGACGGTCGCTAGATGTCGCCCTCGGGCCGCCTCTTGGAGGGCCGCGGGCGCGGCTGCTCGCCCCTTCCTTCTGCATGTTCTCTCCTTCTCCCTCGCCAGGAACCGGAGAGCCACGAAGCATCCCAGTTTCGCCTGACAGCCAGACGGATCCCGGAGGTGCCCTTCGGCCTCAGCACCAGCCCCGCGGTCCTGTCCCATTACGGCGTCGAGGCGAACACCGTCACGCTATTCCGCATGGTACGTGAGCCCTCTTTGCGGCGTGGAGTACCGTGGAGCAGCGTGTCTGGGGACAGCGCCCAGCATGCCGCCACCGTCGTGGCCAGATGACGCCGGGGATCCAGGTGGGGTGAGCTGCGGCTGCCCCCGAGCTGCTCCCGCCTCGGGAAATGGGGGGGTGTTCAGCAAGCTGTATCCCCAAAATCACCTCCCCGGTTTAGAAGTTCCCCTGCCACGTAGGTTTGATGAGAGGGGCTCTAGGACAAGTGCTAAAAACCTGCCTGCAGTCACGGTAGAGAAGTCAAATCTCCAGACAGTAGTGACACAGAAGTTTAAAGCTGCTCATCTCTCAGACATTAGGAAGGAATTCTTCGCTATGGGGGCGATGACACACTGGCACAAGTTGCCCAGAGAAGCTGTGGCTGCCCCTTCCCTGGCAGTGTTCAAGGCCGGGCTGGATAGGGCTTGGAGAAACCTGGTCTAGTCGAAAGTGTCCCTGCCCATGGCAGGCACCTTAGAGGAAGCCAAAAAACAAGGCTTGTCATTGGCAGTCACTGCTTGCCCACCTAAAAGCACATCTGTAGAGCTTCCTGCACTAAAGAGACCTTTTACTTTTTGCTTGCAGAGTGCCCCTCACCAAAATACACAACATTTATTACACTTGATAAGGTTCTCATTTTAAGTGTTTGCCGTATGGATCTGGCACAGCACCCACTGTAAAGAATGATGTCTGTTTCTCAGTGACCTGCCTGGAGCTCAGTTTTACTTCAATCTGTTTCCGTGGTTTTGGTGAGGCTCCTGAGACACAAAAAGAGCATCTGGAGGCCATGTTACAGTGGATCAACACAGCAGGCATGATATCAAATCTTGCCAAGCATCACTTCAGACAGGCAAGGCTGTCTCAATCGGTGCACAGCTTTTCCATCATGACTGAAAACAGATCCAGACCAGGTCTCTGCAGTTGTAAAAGTTCTGCCACCAAAAGTAGTCCCACACTTTTTCTGTCTGCTACACTATGATTTGCAGTTATTCCCTAAATCAGCTTTGGGAATGGGCCCATTTAAAATGTTACTTTGCAGTTTCTTAGGGATGGATGCAGTAGTATTCAGCTGTAAGTGCTGGTGCCTCACTGAATTTGAAGCTGCTGAGTTTGCTGTAATTTAAGGAGATGGTATTGAGAAGGGCCATATACTTGCTTTAAGAGTACTGAAAAAAGCTAAGAGCAAGTATTCTACTGGTTATATCCATTTCCTGGTATGGCCCCTTCTCACACAAGTGTGGCAATAGAATACTGGAGGGAGATGTATCTGAGGAGAGCAGCCCTAGGCAGCACAAGATGTCCTAAAAGCCAGTGAAGTCTGTTTTGTCAGCAGAGCCCTAAGCACACCCTGGGAGAGGGGGTGCAATGAAGACACACTATGTGTACTAGGGAAACTAAACGTGACAGCTTGGCCAAGTCCTAGATCCAGATTGGTCAAAGATTAGACAAAGCCAGCTTGTTCCCCTTCCTTTCTCATCGTTTCCTGCACCATGTTTACCACTGGTATTATCCAAATAATTCAAAAAGGGTGATCTAAGAGTGAGCAATAGGTAGGCATGTCCCTTTATTTAACCTTTCATTTGCTATGTGCAGGTGTTGCAATTTGAATTGACACCCATCTCCCATTTTGTTTCTTAGTCATGGTTATTTTCTTCCAAAAATACTGAAAAGATCCTTTGTTTTTCACTGTGGCAGATAGGGAGGATGACTGCATTGGGAGGGTGTTTGATAAAAAAAAATGTCTGGATTGTTAGAATTTGGATTATATTGAATATTCTTTGTTCACAGTCCAAGTTTTGCAGCTGAACTCGTGTTTAATAAGGAAAAAAAATCCCAACAAAACAAAAACCAAGCAGGAACCTAATGCATTAGCCAGGTTTAAATGTGGTTGACAACTCATTTATCTAATTGCCAATTTTTCTTAAAGTAAGATATTCAGATATATTATTTTTCCTTTTATTCTGTGCTGAATACTATGTAGGAGCAAGGGATCAAAGATAAAAAGGAAAAGAAAAAGAGAGCTGAGACAGGAAATTGGAATCAAATTCTTATTTGAAGAATACAAAGATGTGTGACCAGGATAGCAGTGAATCAGAAGCATAAACTCATTTTTTCTTTGCTTTTGCAGAGCATGAAACACTTAGAATGCTTAGAAGTTTAAACTATAATTACAGTAGGAGGATAGGCTGCTGTCAACTGTTGACCCTTTTTTGCATATGGTGAAGGGAAACTGATTTGTTCTAGTGAGGACTCTGGCCTGATAGACCTATAAAGAACACAATTAACAAATGAAAGCAAGCTAGTTATATGGAGTGATAAAGACATATTGACTGGATCTTCAGCTATTAGATGCAGGCTATTTCCCAGCCTTATTTCCTTAAAAATATGAATGTTGAGTGCAGATTTAAGAAGTTAATATCCCCAAATGGAAATCAGATGTTTTAAGAAGCCCATGAAAGTCAAGAGAAGACTTTCTGTGCAGTCTGGAGTGTTTTAGATCCATTCCCAAGGCCTGTCTGTTCTCACCCATGAAGGTGTCGCATTGGCCTGATCTCATTTACTTGAGTAGAGCTGCCCTTTCATTTTATGCAGGAGGAAAATGTACGAGAGGAATGAGGCTGTGCAGTCTGAAAAGCGCTAGTCTGAGTTGCCAGACAGGGTGCTGTGGCCCCCTACCAGATCAAAGACCTTTCAAATGACCACAGAACAGCAAAAAGGGCTTTAGATGTCTGCACACTGCTGGAAAAACTAATACAAGCACTTTCAGAGGTCGTTACAGATACAGGCAGTAAAATACGGGGTATGATGTGGACTTTTCCTCAGCCCTGAGAACCTGATTCAACATGTGTATCGAAGGCCTTCAAACACCAAACTTTGATCCCGTTACGTGTCAGAGCCCAGCATCCCCATGGCTCAGCTCAGCCATGTCCTGCATATACTGCAAGGCAACTCTGCCCCTTCGAGTGGTTTAGCTATCATTCAGTGGTTGACTGCTTTTTTTTTTTTTTTTTCTGTTTACAAGATCATGAAGCCCTCAATAAAATCACATCATTTGAGGAGAGGAAGGGAGTGTGGGGAGATATGTGGCAGGGATTTTCCTCTAAAGCTAAAATGTGCTGGCCTTGATATTTTATTTATTTTTTTCTTTTCTGCTGTACTGGAAAAAAAAAATCCTCTTTTTATTGGAGAGATTTCCTGCTTTCACAATGTTTCCAGGAAATCCATACAGGCCCATGCCAATGTTTATTACTTGCAGAAGAAATAGAGTAAGCAGATGAAGATTTTGAAAAGGGATGTAAAGCCAAAATCAATGCTAAGAGTTAGGCTATTTCATGATCTCTCCCCACAACACCTAGAATAGTTTACCAGCTAATCCTCTCTGTCTCCAGTGCATCAGGGGAGGATACTGTAGGGATGTCTGGAGTCCTTGGTGATTTTTGTAATGCCATGAGTTCGCCTTGTCTTTGGGAAACTGAAAGAGGGTGGAAGATCCTTATCGAGCAGCGCAGACTGATCCCTTAGTGCTGGACTTTCAGAAGTGGGGATTATGTGGAGATGTGGAGAGGGTGGTGGTGTCCCAGGGGGTGGGCACCTCTGTGAGTGAGTGCCAACAGTGCCTCTGGAGGGGGTGATAGGAGCGGAGGACAGCTGTGACTGTTGGTGTCTTTGCCTGTCTTCAGGTAGACAACCAGAGGAAGGATCTGGATATGAACAATGATGATATTGATGCTGAGAAGATGACTCATTTCATTCGTATCAACGAGCTGCGCCTGGTGACAGAGTACACCCCTTCGGTAATTACAAGCTCCCCACAGCCCTCACCCTGGCACTTGGCCTCCTCCTGAAGGACATCCTCTGGTCCAAAAGTTTGCATATCCAGATGTGTGTGAGGGTTGTGGCAATGGTGTGGATGGAGGAAGGCACAGAGTTCTGCTACAATTCTGTATGGGGACAGGAAGCAACTGCTGTGCTGGGGAGTGCAAGTGGGGTGGGGAGAGGAAGGGAGACACGGTGGTTCATTTCGCTTTCCAGTAATTTTGGGGTGTTAGTGGGCTGAGAGCTCCATTTCTTACCACTCCTTAGCAGTGCTGCTTCCTCCCAGCATGGTATTTGCCATGTTGTGCCATGCCTGAAGGCTCATCTCAGCCAGATCCCCTCTCTTTGAATGAGAAGCCTAGAGAAACATGGAAACTTGAGTTACCTACTGCCAGAAGGCAGACTTCTTCATGGCCCAGCAGCACACGTAGCTTGATGTAAACCTGGCTATTTGAAGTCATATTCAAGAGTTGGTTGGAAACTTCCCAAGCAAAATTTTTCCCATTCCCTCCATCCCTAATTCATCAGTTCAACAACAAAAAAGTCAGACGTAGGATGCTTCCATGTTGGGCATCTTCATTAGCTCATGCATCTGACCTGCGCTGGCAGGATGCCAGTGCTCTTTCCTGCTGTAGAGAGTGACAAAGGATTTAGGCTCCTCTGGAATCTCAGCAGTTCACTGGTTGCATTCCTGTGAATTCAATAGGTTTTAGAAGTCCCAGTGGCCGCAAGGCTGAGACTTTTTCATCGCTGATGGTTTCTGTTGTAGACTTCTAGATAGCTGTGACAGTGTTGACCTGGCTCAATTTCCTGAAAGGAGATTGGCCAACCTCTTTCAAAGCCAATCTTTTCAAGCGGGTGTCAAGGTTCAGCTAAGAGGGCTGACAAATTCCCTAGTTCAGGTGCAGCCTGCCATTAGAGAGAGCATTTTCTTTTGGAAATGCAACATTTTGTTTCCACAATGAAATACTGGAAAAGTTCTGTTGTTTTCTTAAAAAAAAAAAAAAAAAACAAAAAAAAAAACCAAAACAAAACAAAAAAAACCCAACCAAACCAAAAAAAAAGTGGATGTTTTTCCATCTTGATAAAGGGTGTGAAAAATAAGTTTTTAAATTACAGAGTATTTTTGGGGACCAAGAAGCCTTATCCTGTCCCACTGTCCTTGCAGTGAACACTCAAGACATGTCAGAAGTGATGTTTCTTGTTATCTTTATAATTGCCCAGGCCTTTTGAACCCTTGGACCTTTTACTGCATCTCTCAGCAATTAATTAGATCATGACTCTTTCTTCACGTGTTTCTGCTGATGCTTTGGGCTCTTGCTCCGTGGCATCCTATTCAGCACCCAGGTTTTCTCCCTTGACGGAGAAGCCCTGAGCTGTTCAGCTGGTCCCCTCTGCCCTGACTGGCAGTACAGATGTTGTTCCAGGCTTTTTTCTAGGTGCTCTGGAGTCCTGTCAAGGTGTTGGAGTTGACGGTGCCCCCTGCAGTCTCCAGCCCAAAGCCCTCACAGCTCAGCTAATGTAGCTTGGTTTTTGGTAAATATTTATTCCCAGTGCATATGCTGTTTACATCCAAGAATGCTGCTGGGCAGCAGAGGCTGGGGTCACATGGATCATGCTGAGTGCTGCCAAGAGTTTCTGTCTTCGTCCAGGGGCCCTTACTGTTTCTCCACATACTTCAAGCATTTTCAGGCAATGCTTACCCTGTGGGCTTTCCAGAAGAGTCAGATGTGGCCCAGCCATATTGATGAGCTCTGCTGATCACTATTGCACAAGGTTCCATGGACAGCTACACCTTTGTGTGGAGCTGCAGGAAGAGCTGCTGCTCCAGCCCTGCCCTCTCTCAGCCCAGACTTGTCATGACCCTTGGTGCTGGTTGGCTTCACCCTCACCTTCAGCCCCTTCCTCTCCCACGAGGTCTAATGCTCTCCAGCCTTCTTCTGCATCCCCTCTACTCTCCCCTTCCCATCTGCACGCCACCAGAGAAGTGAAGGGATACAAAATGCCTCATAAACATGAGGCTAATGACAGAGTCCTGGCTCTCAACAGCTAGATGTTTCGTGATTCATGGCCCTTGCCAGTGTGCACTCCATGACCCCTTCCTTATTACTCCTGGAGCATGTGGAAACTTTTTTCTCCTGCTGGCAGGAAGCTGCACGGTCCACACTTCTGTGGTTTCAGTGGCATGGGGGAGGCAGCATCTCTGGTCCAGCTGCTGTTTAGTTTGAGGGAGAGGCTGCAGGGCTGCAGGAAGCGGGTAGAAGGAGGAGCAAAATGATGAGTGAGTGAGTGCCTGAAGGTGGTGCAGCACCTTCTTGGGCAGTGCCAGCACTGTCTCCTTCACAGAGGGCCACTGTGTACTGGCCACTTGGCCCTTACCCAGGAGATGAAGAACAGCTGGCTCCAGGTCTCCCACTATGAGACTGCAGAGGCAATTTTAACCCTCAGCACTCTGGAATACCCAGACCTTGATGTTGCTGAAACTGTGGACTCATCCCCATCCTACACACAGCTTAATGCTAAAGAAATAAGGAAAGACACTAACCCTGACACTACAAATCCTTCCCACTTTCTTGCTCCCATTTTGGCCAGGTGCTGGATCTCAGTCATTCAGGGTACCCTTATATTCAGTGTTTGCTGGCCTTCCCTCTCATCTTCCTTGCCCCTCTAGTTTCCAGCTTTCTGCCTCCATGAAGACCCCCTTCCTAGTCACTGAATATCCTGAGGCCAGTGATGAATCCTTGTGGTCTCTCATCTTGGGAATAAGCAAAGTCATGAGGTTAAGTGCTTCCACAGAGCAACCAGATTGGATCTCTCCTGCTTTAAAGAGACACCTTTCTTGGGAGGCTGATTTACAAAGAAATCTAAGTTGAGGCATAAGGATCAATGTCCCTTCAGTGCTGCAACCAATGCGGATTGAATGTTCTCAATCTCCTGGTCTGTGTGTGTTTCTCTCTCTGTCTGTGGTGGCAGACAGCAATAGGTGTGATGCAAAGTTCATTCCAGCTTCACCTTCTCCTGGTCACAGACAAAACATCCCCGAAATACCCCGAGCAAATGCGCAGATATCGGGAGGCAGCAGAGCTCTTCAAGGGAAAGGTAAGTCCAAACACAGATTTGAAGAGCAGAGATTTTTTCAGTGGTTGGGGATGGCATTATCTTCTTCTCTGTGGATTAGGGGAGCGAATCCAAGTGGCAGGAAAAGAGGATTGGTTGGATAATTAAGTGGAGGGGTTGGATCTGTTCACCTTTTGCCAGTTTTTCTCCTTGTAGGGAAAATATCCTCTGTATCTTGTTCCTCTGCTCCCTCAGTGGGACATTATGTACTTCCTTACTTCTGATCCAGTTTTGTTCCCTTGTATTAGGAGATGACAAACAGCTGCTGCACTTCAGTCTGGTGACGATTGCATTCCACTGATGTGAGACATGATTTTGTATATACAGCCTGCAAGATGCCAAGGAGCATTATATAAGTAACCAGTGATAGCAACTAATGACACAGTGATTCTTAACCCTTAGCCTTCTGGTTGCATCCTGGGGAAACAACTATTTTTCAAATAGTTGCAAATAGATTTGTCAGATTTCCCACCCTAAGGTGATGGGATAGATGGTGTCTTTCAGAGAAATTCTGCCTGGTTCCCACCCCACTGTGGTCAGAACTCCCCAAATAGTAAAGATCCCATGGCTGATTCTCTGCCAGCAGCTGGATTACAGGGGAATTTGTATTCATGGAACAGAGGAAGGAACTGGCAAGCAAAGGAATGCATTTGGGGCAAGGGAGAAGATTAGAAGGGAAGGGGCAGAAGATCACAGCAGGGGGGAAAGGCAGTGGAAGAAATCTTCCTGGGTGATGTGTGGAGCTGGAAAGAGAAGGTTTGAGAACATAAACATCTGCATGCATCTGTTTGTGGTACTGAAGGAGCAGATTAAAAATTAGGTATATAATAATCCTCAAATTGAGGGGCCACCTCAGAGCTGTGCGCCCTCTAAAGTCTCGAGACTTGTTTATGGCCCAACTGCTTTGGAGCTTGCCATCTGTTCCACCCACTGGAAACCATGCTTCAAAGTCAAAAGGTCTCGTCAGAAGTGTTTTGCTTTGATGAATACTTAGTGATAAAAGAAATTTTGCTTATCTGAAAAATTACAGCTGTGTCATGTGAAATGTGTGTTACAGTAACACCACTAGCACTGTCCTCCATGAGCAGCAGAGTTTGACACAGGTCTCCCCACTCCAAGCAGCTAACTCTTCCAACATAACGCATTACTGTTTAGCATTACTATCTTTTGCTGATGCAGCTGCAGCTAGCTTTCTCTCCATGTGACATACCTAGATCTGAGAAAATGTGAATAATTTTCCTAGAAAACTTCACAAAACATTGGATAAAATGTTGTACTGAAGTTCAGATAAATTATGGATTGCCAGCAAGCCAAATCTAACTCTTCTTTTTTTTTTTTTTTTTTTTTTTTTAATTCATCCAGGCAAGTTTCCCAGTCTAGAAGTTTCCCACAGTAAAAATAGCAATTAAAGTTGTGGGGATTTGTGTAATTATTTCTACTGTAGTGGTACTGAAGAGCATGTAGATGAAAAGACTTAGAGTCTAATAAATCGTTTTTCACAAAGGAATGCCACTCTGAAGAGTAAATTGTGATTTGTGCTGCCCTCTTACAAAGCAGTAATAGAGAGCTAAGACCCCTCTGTTTGGGTCTTAAATATGGATTGTAAGGAGTAAGCAGAACAATATGCCCACTTAGGTTTGTCTCTTGCTCTGACATGTGGAAAGACATGAATCAGTTTGGGTATCAGGAACAGCCACTGAACAATACCACAGAAATATCTTTGCTAGCTAATTTTCTTAAGTGGAGTTATCTGTTGTCAGGACCACAAAGTTAACTCAGGTTTACTTCAAAACAAGTAAGGTATTGAGTAGGTTTTGCCTTTTTGCAGCGCGCAGATTATGTGCGAATAAATGCAAGATTCTTGACTTGAATTTTATTCAGGATTACCAGTGAATAATTCACAGCCTGTGGGCTGGTGGTGAAAGGCTTGTTTGTGCTGCAGGGTTAGTGCTGTCAGTGGTTCAAGCAAGGAATCGTTGTGCAGTGGAGAGGTGTTCAAGCTCCCCCTGAGCATGTACCACTGCATCCATCAGCACTTTACAGTGACTGCAGAGTGCCAGAACAGAGTGAGGAGACTTGTTGTGTGTTGTAACTTCTTTACAAGCCAGTGCAGAACACAAACGGAGCCTCGAGATGGTTCCCAAGTACAAGAAGGGGTACTGGTCCTTTCACACATCTCTACTTTGCTCTAAGGGAAGAGGCATCCTTGTCATTGTCATCACTAGCTGGAAGGAGAGGGGAAATTTCTTGCTTGCATTGATGGAGAGATGAAGTGGAACTGCTCCTGCTAAGTGGCTGACTCCAAAAAATAAAAAAAACTAAAGAAAATATAATCATTTAGGTTGGAAAAGACCTTTAAGATCATCAAGTCTAACTGTTAAATGATTAATCTGCCAGTTCCTAGATTATAGTCCCTTCATCTCTGGTTTATGATCTTCTCATTTTTGCCTGACAGGAAGCTGAGAATTTCAGCTGGAGGATCCGTGAGGCTGTATGGTGAGGACTGTTACTTGAAAACAGCCTGAACTTCACCCTGAGCAGAGTCTGAAAGCAGTTTAGATTGTATCATGGAACCTGGGGTCTATAAAATGCTGGAGAGGAAAATGCGAAGGTTACACGATGCTAAGGCAGCAAGAGCTGACAAGATTAAGAATATGATACTTTTCTAGCAGACATTGAGAAACAGTTATGGGCGGGTAACAGTGAACAGACAGAGCTCAGGTGCTACAGCTGCAGAAGTGAATCCACCAGCCTTCTTGGAAGGATCCCACGGCAATCAAACATGTGTGTATTTGGGAAAGTACTGCCAACAGTCCAGGCTTTCTGCTGGAAAGGAAATGTCAGGGTTTGCATTGCTGAGCCAGATTCACATAAGCATCTTCAATTTTCTTTCCACGATATCAGAGCATAACATGTCAATTACAGCTGGCATACCTCATGGATGTTTGCAGAAGTTTCAGTAAGGTGATGTTGGGAATAACAAAGGCAACTTTTGCTGCAACTGGTGTAACTGGTTTGCAATGTCACAATTATTTGAGTAGAGATGTTTACAAAGCCTCTTTTACTTTATATGTAGACCTATTTAGAAATGGGTTCTGAGAAACTCCCGAGAGCCCTTCAGGAGTGCTTCCATGGAAATGAAAGGATGGTGCCCCTTCTTTTTCAGGCAGTCATTCATACACTTTTGATTTTTCTTGGCAGTCATTGATAGCCCCAGAACTGAGAGGGATAATATTTAGAGATGTATTATCTAGCCATAGCCAGGGGAGCCTGTAAATACAGATTGTCTATGTCATTTAAAGATATCTGCAGTACACTTTTTTTATAGCTTGCTTTTTTTTGAATTCATGACCGATATTTTTGTTTTGCTCTGATGTACTATGCAAGCTAGGTAAGAAATTGCTCAATCTACAGAGCTTAATCTTTTTGCTTATACAGTTTCCTCAAAGAATGGAGGTTACAGCTTCATGAAGCTCAAAGCCAAACACTGAACATGAGGTTGGATCATCCTTCCTGTTTATCATTGTTAGAGGGAAAACTAAGTAGTGCCAAATTGTTTTCTACCACTGCAGTGCTATTTGCAATTAACTTTAATTCCTTGGATAATAACATCATTCCGTGTCTTAGTATTTACCAGGAACTTGACGTTCTAAAAGCACTCAACCAGGAATCAAGCTGTCAAGACACCAAGATGGCACCATTGTACAAAATTTTCTGAAAGAGAAATTTGCAGGTGACAGTGCACAGATAATATCATGTGTGGAGGGGAGAATTTGTGTCAGGAATTCCTCATCCGCGCAGGTGATCCTTCACTGCCTGTATCAGCAGAGCTCTGAACACAGGCAAGAAAATTGCTACAAAATGAAACAATTTCATAGAAATCATTTCAGAATGAAAAAAAAAAACCACCAACAAAAAACCAAACCCAGCTATTGTACAGGATAGGATGAAATGGAAAATGAAATTTCTGTCTGGGATGGAACTACCTGGTTTCTAGCAGCGATGTGACAGTTGGCATTGTAAGTGGGATATGTTTTTGTGAATTATAGCTTTGGTAAGTTGTCTGAGCAAAGGCTTTAGGCTCCTTTCAGCACTGATAGAGAAGGACATGTCCTTACTCTCTTCTAAAGTAAGTGGAATAATGTGCCTGCCACCCTTTATTGCAGAGGTTACGTAAATGACTGTCTGGTACAAGACTAAGATCTGGATGTCAGATGTTAGGCAAAGTTAACTCTTGTCCCATGGCCAGTGTAATTTTCCATGTTTATTGCGTACATTCTTTGTGATTGGAGCTGACTGGGAATCTCTGAACAAAATAAATTCCTCATGAGAAAATGCCAGGTGGCATCTATCATGGAAATGCCCCCACTGAGAAACTTGCTTGTTTTCCAGCTGCTGAGGAGACCAGCCTTGCAATGCTTGTGGCCTCAGTACCAACACACCTTACAGACTGCCTCACAGGTGTGGCTCGGAGGCCACACAGGTCTTGGCAGGACCCCTGGAGCACATCCAGTGCAGAGTGTACATGCTTTTGCTAGAGGAGGATTCATCCCACATCGCAGCACCTACCAAGAATGTGTCATTCTAAAATGCATTTAGGATAAGCCTTAAGGTGTCTTCTTTCAAGTGACAGTGGGCAAATGCAATTGCCATCTCTCCTGTATTTTTGGAATATGAGGGGAAGGAAACTTTTGCTGTACTTTGGCATCCTGTAACTCCATGAGCCAAGTGTGAGTCAGAGAGATCCAAGTCAGGAACTGTGAATGACGACATCTCAGCCTTTCTAGCTGAGGGTCCAGTGTTTTTTGTGGTTTTGTTTTCTTTTGTAAGGAAGAAGATGTTTGGAGATCTAAACCCCAACCTTTTTATTCTTTTATTCTTACTCTATTCTCTGTATTCATAGATAAACTATGTACAGCTTTTTAGTCTGTGGATTTTTAACAAAGGCTGGAAGCTTGATAAAGTGAAGAATATTGACTGATATTTATTTATATTACCATTTTTTTTAAAGGTGGAGGATATTTTGTATAGAAAGTGATATTTAACAACCCAAATATTCTATTTTCTTTTTTTTAGCTTCTTGCTAACATTTGATTTAAAAAATGCTGCTGTCTAGTGAATCTTTCATAGAGAAACCTAAAAGCTGCTGAATGAACTGGCGAAAATGTGATACCTTATCATGTACCAACCTTCTGAAAGTGCTTCTCTCCAGCACTGGCCTCTATTTCCAGCTTGCTAGTTAGAAGGAGAGCCCGAAAATATAAATATTGATGTTCCATCTGAAAGTTTCCTAGATTGGGTGATTAGACCTGTGACCTTTAGATTTGTGGCCCTTCTCTAGTTCATCTATTTAGTGTTTTATACTGGAAAAGGATAAATTTAGCATTCAGGGAGAAGTTTCCACAACCTGTCTGCTCACTAGCTTGTTTTCCTTGGGATGCAGTTGACTTTTGGAATAAAAATTGCAAGTGGTAAATACAAGGTATCCAGTGGAAACTATTGTTCCTGTTTCTGTATTGCAGTGATTAACTGGAGTTAAACCTTACACTAGCCTAACTATCCATCCTTCCCATAAGCTGTTTCCTAGGAAAGTTTCCAGGTATATTTGTTTATTTTATAGAACACAAACTTACTAAAGAATTTGAGATTTACCAAGTTTATTTTTAGAGAAGAAAAAAGTTTTGAACTAACTTGCATGTTCTTGATCTAAAAGAAAGAAAAATATGAGTCACAGCCTGGGAACTAGACACATAGTCTTCACATTGCATTACTTTTCTTTTTTTAAACTCTTTTTGGTTTTTGTGTAAGTTAAGTCATATCCATGTCCCTGAGTGCATTGAATATGCTAGGCCCAGTAGACTGCACAGGATAAAGAAAAGATAAAATGGTGCACGATAGCTGGATCTTTGTTTCATTGACTTGGATGTCAGCAGCCAAGGGAATCTGTTTTATTAGGTTAATGATTAAATTTTTCAGTTGCTGTATTTATATTTTTTTTAATTTGTGCATAATGTTTGCAATAGCATTAACAGATAATTTAACAAGGATCTTTGAGATAGCTGTATATTTTATTGTTAATCTTTCAGATTAAAACCATTTAAATTCATACCAATTCCTACTGCGCCTGTAAGATCTCAGTTGAAACCTATTCTTAAAATAAAACCATGGAGCTGCTCACCATTTCTGCTAAATCTATGCAGTTGAATCATAGAATCATGAATAGTTTGGGTTGGAAGGGACCGTAAAGTTCATCCAGTCCAAACCTCCCTGCCATGGGTAGGGATACCTTCCACTAGACAAGGTCGCTCCAAGCCCTCTCCAATCTGGCCTTGAACACTGCCAGGGATGGGGCAGCCACAGCTTGTCTGGGCAACCTGTTCCAGGGAATCATATGTCAGAATACTCACCCTTAGCTTGATCTTGCTCTCCAAGTCTATTCATGAACCCAGAAAACTGTATGTTGTTCTTATCTTGGCTTAGTCATTGTTGGGCTTCTCTCTCCAGGTCTGAGCAACCCTCCACGGAGCTGGGCTGTATAGACATTGGTGCCTTGCCACCAATTCGTTTTCTAGATGATTGCATCTTCATTTCTATTCACTGCAGCTCACTTAAATGCATCCTTTGTGTTTGGCTCTCTCATGTTCTTATCCTTGCAGGCTCCTGCTGCCCTATACTTCACTCCCACATTCTTGCAATTGAGTTTGTTTTTCACACACCAAAACACCTTTTTACTCTGCCACTCTGAGTCTTCCATGGATGTGATCTTATCCAAATATCATGCAAGGAGAGGAGTCAGCTTCTTTTGCATGTGTCAGTAAGATAAAAGACATTTTGTTTCCTCAACTACTAGCAGAATTGAAGTGGAAATTGCCTTCTTGCCATAGTGTAGATATATTTTTAAAGAAGGTGAAAGAAGACATTCTATTTGGTGGTGTAAGCCTGGACTTGATAAAATACAGAAAAATGCACTGTGTGAAGCAGTTACATAGTGACAGAGGAAAGTGATGTCCTAAGAGAGTATAGTAGGCTTTCTCTAACTCTTTGTAAAAACTTCGCTGTTAATCTTCATATGATCACTGTCTGAGGAGCAGTTCTCTCTCTCAGTTTCCTTTTTGCTCACATTTCCTCTCCTATTTCCATCACAGATTCTCTTTATCCTGGTAGACATTAATTTGAAAAGCAATGAACGAACAGTGTCATTCTTCAAACTGAAGAAGTCCCAGCTGCCAGCTCTGGCTATATTCAACGCACCAGATGAGGAGCAAGATGTCTTGACTCTGGATGAAGTCTCTGTTGAGATTGTACAGGACTTCTGTAATGGTTTCATAGAAAGAATGGAGAAGGTAAAGGGGAATTTCTGTACAGTCTACAGAAATCTGGGATCTTGTAGGACAATGCTGTTGCTCACAAGTCCCTCTTCAGTTTTTTGAACTCCTCCCCACCCCTGCCACCTCCTCTTTCATTTTCATTTCACCTGGATATCAGGAAAACATTAAATCTAGAGGAAAGCAGAGATGGATGTCTTTGCAGAGCTTCTTTCTTCATTAATTTCTGCCTTCTAGTCTCCAGCAAGAAGACTTCACTGACCTCTGCAACTGTATGAAGGTGTCAGTGATGCATCTATTCTCTGGGGACAGCAGCTGGGAGACAGAATGAAGGGTGCTTTTGGACACTCAAAATGCAGCACGAGAGGGTCAGAGAGAGAGTGGCACAGAAAGGAAGGAAATCTATCAAGAAGGCCACAGAACAGAGTATGCAGACAAAGGCTCAGAACTCTAACAGAGGTCTCTGCTGGTAGAGGGACAATTTAATCTTCGTGTTCATTCAGTGTTAAGAGCTCTCTCTGTCAAGGCTCATCTTTCTATAGTACAGAGGCTTTGTGTGTCAGTACCTTGTGTTGTGCAACTGAAATGGGATATGCAGGGCAGTGGTGTAGACAGGAGAGGCATTTAAGCTGGTTCGTTTCCTTTTATCACTATGCTGAAAAAATCGAGCAACATCAAAACTGATTTCATGCCTCTACTGTGTTTTAGGGTGAAGATGAACCTGAGGAGAAGACTCCCAATGAGGAACTATGATTCTTTCTCAGCCCTAAGGATGGCTGTTCCCAGAGTCTGTTTCTGGCTTATGAACAGTTCACTGGGAACTCAGGAATTCCTGGGATGGTAGGATTATGGGACCAAGTCAGTCATGGATTCCCATCTCCATGCCATGTACATATACGCTGTCTGTCCTTTCTAGGAATCTCTTCTCCCTTCTCATTTGTTGTCTCCAGCTCTCATTTTCTCAGTACTCCAGTAGTTCTGTTATTGCCCAACACTATTTCCTTCCATGACAGCTCTGTGACACAGCAAAGTGGCAATATCAGAAATGAAGAATATAGTTTCCAGAAACGTTTCCCTCATTCTCTTTTCTTTTGGTGCCATGCTGAGTTCCAACATCTGCCTCTCCTGACACTAGGAACAGATTGGTTGCTTGATGTCACATGAACTTTTCCATTTATTTTACTAAATAAACCAGAAAGTGAACAGCCTGATTTTTTATGCAAATATGTGATTTCCTACTCCCCACATCTTTCACTTAAGGACAAAGCCTGTGTATTTCTGAGTGAGTAAGCTAAAAAATCTCCTTTCTCTGAATTTAACCAGGCTTGCAATGCCTAACCAGTCAGATTGGTTGCTAAGAATCATTCTGCATGGAACTATACCCGTCATCAACAGATTTTTCCAGCAAGATGAGAGATTTCTGTGAAGGTTTGGGATCAGAACAGCACTGGGTACAGCAGGTCTGAGCTGGTTCAGAAAAAATGAATGAACCTAAGATGCAGAGTGAGGCTAAGAGGAATGGGAGCTGTGGCAGAAGGGCAATAGAAAGTTCCATTGCAAGATAGGGGATATCTCCAGATCACATTAGAGAGAAAGGCTAATGTCCGGATATTGACCTCAGACATCCCTCAGAGGTCCCAGTGCTGGCGTACAAGGGATGGGGACTTTGCATGTGAGGTGTATGGGCCATCCATGTGCTGCTGTACTAAATTCTTGGAGTAGGCTTGCCTCATACTTGGCTGAGCATCCTCTGGCATGAAGCATGGATGCTTCTGTCAAACAGTGACTGCATTGTCTCTTAGGGCTTGAGAGACTTGGCTTGGGACAGGGAGCCTAAGAGGAGTGGAGCTGAGAAATCTTACTTAGCCCTTTCTCAGGAGTTGGCCCAAGGTGAAGAACTGGGAATAGAAAGAAGTTGTTCTTGTGAATGAGACAAACACAGCTCCCCACCACAGAGGGAGAAGTCAGGAACTGGAAACGATGCAAAGTAAGTGGCAGCCACCATGATGAGGGCCACAGCAGCAAGGCTCTCAGTACAACAGAGAGGCAGGTGCCAGCCCTGCATTAGCTCTTGCTTCTTCCATGAGGGTCAAGCTGATGCCTTTCATCAACCTAAGGCTCTGTCTTCCTTGAAGCTGGTCTTAGCTCCTTCTGTGCTCTACTGTCCCTTCTACTCTGCTTACCTAAAGCAAATCCAGTGCTGCAACAGTTGGTATGGGGAATCAAAATTGCTGCACATTTTCAAGGAAGAGTGGTGTGACCAGAACAATATTCAGGATTGTGCCTTGCGTTGGCAAAGCTGGGCAGCTTTTTCCCTTCCCACGGACCTGTTCCCTAAGAAGCAAGGTGGTGGGCAATATGGGGTCTTTGAAGCTCCATAGTCAACAAATAGCCAAGAATTGTTTCCTAAATGAGGCAGATCAGGAAAGAGCAGGATAACAGTGAGGAGATGAAAGGCAAACCATTTCTGTTCAGTTCTCTTCTTGTTACAGCTAAGTGCCTGTAGTATCAAGTGCTTCTGAGAACCTGCAGTATTGCTTCTGGCCACAGCTGGATAATAACACTGAAGGTGTCAAGAGAGACTTGAGTTTGAGGCATTATGCTCTGCATATTTATTTCTCTGGGCTGGTGAAAGTGGAGGCATCTGTCCTCAGCCCATAAAATTGTTTTGCTTGGCCATACTCTCTTCTGAGCAGTCATTTCACAGTGGCTTTGCGCCACTAGCATGTAGTCCCAGAAGAGGACATGTCACCATCATCAGCTGGAGCCTACAAGGCCATAAGGTTTGGTCCATGGGTGTAGTGTTCATGTGACAGCAGGAGTGAGCTGTCTCTGCAGACCTTTTAAGTGTCTTTTTCTTTGAAGCACGTGACTATTCAAGGTGGTCACATACAGGTCACCACTGTTTGGTGCCCTGGATTTGCGTGCTAGTCTTGCAGCTGCAAGTGAAGACTGCTTCTCAGTGGCAGTCCTTGGTGTGTGGAGCCTTGCCTGGTAGCATCACATGGCTGCACTGCCGCTTCTTTACTGCTTGGTGAGTTTCCTCAGGGGATGCTGCTGATAAGCAGACCAAAGCATGTCCTCACCAGAAGTAGGACCAGGGAAAAGAGCTGTCTGCGCCAGATGACCTCTTGGGTGAGTGCATGTCTTGTGCTTCTAACCTGCTGGATGCTCCTGTGGCTTTTGCTCATTGAAGAAAGTCTGCAGAAGTATAGGAAAGATGTTGAGGACAGGAGGCTGAAGTGTCAGAATGTCTTGTTGCTTTCAGCTGGTGTCTGAGCCCCAGGGTGTGGGCTGAGGTTGTAGTGCTGGGCTAGAAGAGCATCGGTGAAGTCTAAACTTTGGCATGGGAGTTCCCTGTCTAATGCATGAGGCTTGCCAGGCCTGTGTGTGCCTGTGCAAAAAGTACTGTGGTGGGAAGAGCAGTTGTCTCTGACCATATGGCTGTGTAAAAGTGTGAGCACAGGGCTTAGCCCCTCTGAAACACTGGGGAGCCACAGGATCTCCTCCCTGTGTCTGTCACACACTACAGCATTGAGGATCAGATATGGTTCACCTCATACTGGCCCAGAGCTCAGGCAGAGCAAACTCTTTCCAACATCCCATGTCAGTGGTATGTGATGGTTTTGAACTCCTGGGTCTATACTAGTCCTAGAACACGCAGGGCAGCATCTCCTAGCAAATGCTCTGCTTTCCCTCAGTGGGAAAATTGCTCTTTCTTATGGCTGTAGCTTGCTTCTCCCTAGGAAAGGTTGTACTGCTTTCTCTACAGTGAGGTGAAGTGGGAAGGTCTTCTGCAAAGACATCTGTGAGGAGCCTTGACATTGTAAATGTTTCTAGTGTCACGTACTTTCAGTGGTCCAGACCAAACAGCATGGGGGAACCGGCCTGATCCATGGGTGTCTGAGGTTCTTGTCTTGGTCCTTTGAGGACACAATAGCTGCAGGAATTGGGCACAGCAACGTGACTCTTAACTCAGTGCTAGAGGGAAAAAAACAGGACATAAATGAAGCTCTGGTTCTGCAAA
Organism: Psilopsiagon aurifrons; assembly: GCA_025447955.1. Taxonomy (NCBI): domain Eukaryota; kingdom Metazoa; phylum Chordata; class Aves; order Psittaciformes; family Psittacidae; genus Psilopsiagon; species Psilopsiagon aurifrons. The sequence goes on from JAOEHY010034700.1 coordinate 38,752, forward strand.
CAGGCTTGGGATCTAAAGCAATGTCCCCATTGACCGTGTTTGCTGTGTACACAGCTAATTATAGGGACAGCTTTTCAGGAGCTTCATTATGTACACTGGGGAGTTTCATTCCCTCTGTGCCTTCCAGAGCTCTGCACTTAATCAACAACCTTGGGAGCCACAAGGCTGCCACAGGAAAAGCCTCCTTCTTCAGCTGCTTCAGTCTCTCTGGGACTTGCATAGCACAAGCAGCCCCGGAGTGCTATGCTCAGGATGCCCTGGGCACAGACAACAGTGGTGGTAAAGCCAGGGGGTCTGCATTAATTCCTTTGCTCCAAGGCTTCTGCAATGCAGCTTTGGTGGGCCTAGCCACTGTGGCGGAGCGTCCAAGGTAGAAACCAGAGGCATAATGTTCTGAAGTGGCAATCTCTTGTTTGTTGTTCTGTTTTGGGTTTTGTCCCTCTTGTGTTATCTCTCTGACTTGAATTTGTGATGTACTTGGCCCAGATGTTTTGAGCTGGCCAGAGAGGCTGGGTTGGTTTTCAAAGGAGAAAGTGCTGGAGACTGACTGACAGAGGGAAGCATGAGGGGTTCCTATTCCCTTCAGTATTATGGAGGTACCATGGTGTGAGAGCCCCTGCTTTGCAGCAGTGCCTGAACTCAAAGAACATTGAAAATAGCCAAAAGAGCAGCTGAGCCTGCCTGACAGCAAAGCAAGGCTGTAGATGCGTGTGAGAGTTGCCATCTTTACCATGGGGAGCAGGGAATTAGGTTGTACTGTGGAAGATGCTGCTTTGCATTCTTCCTTGGTGAGAAAGGGCTTGAATGCCTTCAAAAGCACAATATTACAAAGACCTGGAGGTTCAGCAAGGAGCTAACATTTGTGTCTTTTATCTTCCTGAACTGTTGTGGTGGCATAAAGTAAGCATATTTTCCTTAGATGTGAGGGCTGGGTCCCAGGAGGGGGAGGAAATGGTGAAGATTTAGTGCCAGATATGGTAGGAACTGTTGCCCTCCTTATAATAAAAGGATGAAGGGCACAGCTGTCTGGTACCTCTGTTCACCTGGAAGGAAGCTGAACCAATAAATCGGGGATCAATAGTAGAAGCAAACCCTTTCTTACAGGTGGAGAGATCACAGGGCTTAGTCACTCTGCACCTCTGTGCAGGATGGCTTTCCCTCAGTACTGCTAACAGCAGCCCATGGACTGGCAAAGAGGTGGGGAGGTTGACATAGGAGGAGGAAATACTGTCTGAAGGATGCAACTGGGGAAGTGGTTTGCAGGACCGTGAAAGAGGAAGGCAGGGAAGAGCCAGAGCCTGGTCAGGGAGAAGGAAAGAACTTGTCCAAGGGGTGATGAGGCAAGGGACTTGCGAAGGTCAGTGAGGGAAGGTGCTGGGTGGGTACACAGGGAACTGATAATGATGGAGAGAAAAACATAAGTGTTTTTTTCTGGGGCTGCGAATCAAGTACCTCTTTGACCAGTTTTGGCTCAGTCACTAAGGAAACCTTGGAGGAATATTCTCAGTGGAAAAATCTGCAAAGCCACAAGATGTGCACTGAAGAAGAAAGTATTTTTCTTCCCCTTTGAATTTCTTCCTTTTCTGCTAATGTACCTAGAGATCCAGATAGGCAGGCTAGTCCCATGAGCTGCCAAGCAGCATATTTCTCCAGGTTAGAGGAGTCCATGACACATCCAGAAGCCAGACACATCCATTTTCCAGTCTAAACACATGGGCTGTGTGTGCACTCCAGGTTTCTCCCTATTACAGTGTATCCCTAAAAATTATATACCCTTCATGTCTCCTACCTACCTCTCTTCCTAGGCCAGAGTGCACATTTCATCACAGTGTTAGGTGCTTTGTGTAACTCTATATCAGTAATGTCATATGGTTTGTATAAATGCCTACGTCAGCAGCATTATCTTGCCTTTCATCTATCAGATGAGGTGTCAGTCAGAAAGTAGCTATTTGTCACTTTCTGAGACAGGTCTGAGACAGTCATTACTTCCATAGGTACCAGAAGACATAATTAGCATTGGTGCAGTCTACTTCTGGTTCCTTGATCTGTGTGGGGAACTGCAGAGAGATGCCAAGTCCTCAGGTATCAGGAGAGCAGGATGGGATCTTGCAATTTCCCTGGTTTAAAATTTGTTGCTATTCATCACTGGAATCAATAGAATAATAACCTCAAAAAATATTGTTCATCTGTTTTCTTACCCACTGAATAATACAGGGCTGTATGCCTGGAAGATTGTGGTTTAAAATATAGGTATAATACTTTCAGTATAAACCTGATGCTCTCTAATATTTTTTGCCATTTTGGAATTCAATGTCAGAGTTGACCCTAAGCTATTTCATGACTTCCCATTGTAATCAAGACTTTATTTTCCTTGGCTAATTATTTCAGTTCTTTGGATGAGAAGAAGAGGCAGACAGTAACTTACCCCAGATTGTTTGAGGAAGCCTGTGGGCAGAGCTGCAGAGAGATTGCCTGCATCCAGATCTCTTGACCCCTAGGCACATGAGCAAAGTTTCTCTTCACCCTTCATCTCCCTATGACTCCCAATGGCTGTTGACATAAGTTGAAATTGCAGTCTTTTGCCATGTCTCAAAGGCTGCCTTTTTTGATTGCTTTAGTTTGGCATAGCTGAAGCTGAACAGACCTAAGTCACTGCTTTCTCTCCATCTCTCACTCCTTGCCAGCGAGAGCTTTCCTTCTGGAGCAACTGCCTTATCCTTATGGAGGCTTATAGGGAACGTGCTCCCTTGCTACTTGGATCCCTGGGCATCCTGGATTTCAGACCCCTTCTGTAGAAATGTTTTCAGGCTTTCTCCCTTCTTGAGATTCTGGCAATAAAGCAAATACTTTGTTAAGAAAATATTAGGAAGAGATAGCTGCACATTAATTTCATAATATCACTCTCAGTAATTATTAGATAATTAAATAGTATTCTATTTTAAATATTTCATTGCAACGATATTAAGAAAACACCTTTGCATATTAAAAAATATCTATGGCAGGTAAGAGGAAAATGTGAATGAGCTCTGCTTGGTACATTTTAGTCTTGGCAAGACAGTAGCAGAAAGGAAGGGATTGTTAAAGTGAAAGGCTGTTTCTCATTCTGTAACTGAGGTAGCAATGCTTATATCAAAGGATCTTAATCTTTAAATGGTTGTCAGTCTCCTTTTCACTGATCTGTTCTGTCATCCAAGGAGTCTGGATGCTGCCCCAGCTAATAGGTCTCCCAACTGCTTCTGTCTTTCAGTTCCCTAAAATGGAGACAGCATGGTCTTTGGTATCTCTACTGTGGCCTAATAACTCACCTCCACTGCATAGAGATGCAGAGCATTCTGGAAAGATGCAATCCTCCCACAGAGAATCAGGCAGAAGTAGAGCAACCTAAGAATCACCCCTTTAGGGTTGTTCCCAGTATCCCAAATGAGGGTCCTTCTTTCTGCCTTGCTGTCTGTTCAGCAGTGTGGAGACTTTCAAGGGTACAAAGCACCCTCCTTGCTGCTGACTTCCTGTCTCTGTGTAACAGACCCACTGACCCTTGCTATGATTTTATTTCTCTTTTTGCTCACTCCATGCTCTGAAGGCAGCTCTGTCCCAAGCATAACCCTGCTGCTCCCAAGGGAATGTGCCTGCAGCAATGCACGTTCTCCAAGCTCTCCCTTTAAAAAAAAACAAATATCCTATACAAAGGGAGAACAAAGATAAGTGACCAGGCACTCTGGATCAGAGTTATCATGAAGCAAGACTTTAGCAACACCTGGGAATGGATTAGCTGCCTTTCCCTGGGGTCCCTGTTCACCCAGAGGTTTCTGTTAGCATTCTGAGTCCTGCAACTGGTATTTCAGTGGAGGCCTTCTTGCTAGGTCTGGTTCTGTGTTCTAGGACCATAAAACTGTTCTTATTTTAATAATAAAGATAAGTATATAAGGGACATTTGAGAAACTATTTTACCAGCATTGTATTTCTATAATTGTTCCTATGAACACGAGGTGGTTCCTGTGTCTGCTTGTCTTGTCCCCACTTCCAAATGCTCAAACACACCTGACAGCAGGGCAATGATCTCTAACGTGTAATGGTGCTGCTGGTTTTGTGAGACTAAGTGTTGGGCTGCATCATTGTCTTTGTTACGTCAGGGATACTGTGGTCCTGCTTATAGCATGCTCCCACATCCTTGCTGGGACCCTCAACACTCCCGAGATGAGCTGCTTGGGAGCTGCTTCTTGCTCCTTTCCCATTGCTTTGTGTGCCACCAATGTTCTCTAACTCACCTCCGTGATCCCTTCTTGAAGATCCAAGGAGAAGTGTTTCCTTTGATTTGACCTGGAGTTAGCTGAATATCTGCCTTGGGCTGGGAATCCATTGTGCATGTAAACAAAAGCCCCTGAAGTGATTGGTTTCTATTTCTGGCCATGACAATCAGTCAAAGGCTTGGCGTGGGTTTATGTTTAATATATTAAATCTGTCTCTGAATTTCTCTGTGACAGACAAGCATTCCATGAATAGGCTCTTGTGTGTGTGGGGACTCAATTTCTGGACAAGCACCCTCCCCCTCTGCTTATCCCCTGGCCTCACCACCCACATAGCGAATTCCCAGGGACCCTGCTCCCCACATCACTGACAAAAGTATCAAAAGCTCTCACTAACAGCAAGGAGCAGGGCTGTGAGGAATGGCAAAGTTAGTAGCCCCAGAATGCTTGCAAAAAGTGAGGAAGCCAGGGTCCTGAGATGGGCCGCAGCGTATCAAGAACTCTGTTTGCTTCTTTGTTGGTTGCACAGCTGATAATGGCAACTGCTTTGCTCTGTCATTTGAGCTTCTTTGTGCTTTCACTGCTCTTCTCCTCAGCAGCTAGGGTGCCTCTCTGTGATGTTCCCATGGCCATGGCACGCTCCTTTCCCTCTGATACCCAGGAGACCTTGATATGGGGATTTAAATCTAGCTAGTAAAGTGGAATCCATGTGTTCTACCTGTTCAGGCCCACAGGTATATTTTGTTACTTCATTCCAATTTAGCAACTTAGTTTTCCAACAAAATCAAAGACTGGTGAAATCAAAAGTTCCAGCACATGCGTGAGTTAGTTTACAGTGGTCATCTCAGCCCAGTGGCTGCTGAGAAAGATACTTTTCCCTCATCTCCTGAGCCAATTTTCTCCACTGCAACTGCTGGACATTGCCCCACGTGGTGGGGTTTTATGTCACTCTAGCAGCAGCTGCAGGACAGCAGTGCAGAAAAATCCCTTCCTGGGGCCCAGCAGCTTTTCAGGGAGCTCACATGGTTCAGCAGACTGAAGAATGAAAGACAGCAGCTACCAGGCAGCCAGGGATGGGCAGGAAACAGCCTCAGCAGCAAGCCAGCAGGAGCCTTTTTCTCAGGAGCAGCTTAAGGTCAGCTTTGTTCCTCAGGGCTGCACTGCATGGAGGAGGCAGAAGCCTGACCAAAGCAGTCTTTCAGCTTAACTTTCAGGCAAGAGAGAAGGAGCTAAAGCCAAGGTCTCAGCTGTCACTTCAGCCTTGCATCAGATGTCTCTTTTCAGTGGCTGTACAGAGCTCCTGGTAACACTCCCACTGCTTTTTTAGTGGTGGAGCCCCTCTCTAGAAGTGCAAACCCTGTGATAAATTGTTTTCTTATGTTCTCACTATCTTAAGATCTCCCCAGCTAAGGTATAATGACATCAGATATCTGTTTAGCAGAAACCCCGGCGGTCAGCAACAGATTATCACTAGAGTGATAGCACAGAAGGGGCCAGAAAGAACAGGTAATGCAGAAGAGCTCCAGGGGCTAGCAAAGAGGGTGAACTTGGGATGCCTGTGTATCTTCTATCATCACCAAGCCCTGGCAAAGTTAGACAGTGATAAGAAGTTCCTTGTCTGAGGAAGGTGCTGCTGCCAAACAGGCCTCATTTCCTATGGAGGGGTGAGGACAGGCACGCAACCACATCTCTCCCTTCTGGGGTTTGTAAAACACTTGGCACAAACAGGACCTTACCCCTAATGAGGTCTCTGCGGGAATGTGATGAAATGATGGTCCTGACTGCAGTCCTTCCTGGAATTAGCTGTTCATTTCAGGTGTACACTCAGGTCTCAAAATAGACAAGGGTCTTTTTAGGAGCTAGTGAATATGTTTTATTTATTGAGTACTATTGGTATTTTGTTTATTGAGTCCTCCAGCAGGTTCATTAGTGAAATGACCATCAGGAAAGGAAGGTATCTATCTCAAATAGCTGAAGCGACAGGCAGCGTTTGGCCAAGTAACATGGGGGAAGGCTTGTTTGCAGATTTGTACAGGTGTTTGGCAAAAAATGTATGTGCAGCAGAGATTCTCATATAATGTCCGCTTTAGGAAAATTCTTCATTAATCTTAGGTTTAGCCAGCCAGCAGGATTATAAACATTTATGTACCCAATATGTGACTCATGCAGTGTATTTTGCTGATAAAAGGATAGCAACATTTTCCAGTGCAAGCACAGCTGCAAGTGGGAGGCAGTGAGAAGAGAAATCCTAAATAATACAGCCCAACTGGTTCCAGTAAGTGCTATAAACAGATCCTAATACCAGAAAAAAACATCAGGTTAAGCCCAGGAAGGGCAAAAGTGTCTTTGTTAGCAAGAGTCTTTAAAGAGACATCCTGCTGTGGAAAAAGCACTATGCAGTTTCTAGAACTGTTAGATGTCGTAAGTCATGTATGTGATTTTTTGGCACCTGTACTGAATCTTAAAATGCCATCATTTTTTGTGTATGTAGAGAATAAAGAGAATTAGATTCAGCACAGCAGACCCTATCCAACATTGACCAAGCCAAGTGATGGAGGATGTTAAATTCAAGAAGGTCATTGCATGGCTGCAGCATTGGTGCCTTCCTCTTTTCTTGTGCATCTGCCCTCAGTTTCCTCCCAGTGTCTGGCTAAAAGGAAAATAAGACAAAGTGGAAAGAGCTCTGAAAGAAGCTTTTCACCACAGAGATCACTCTCAAAGCTGCAGAATGATATGAGATGGTTTTGGATGAAGATTTTTCCATACTAAGGACATCATAAAAAGTATTCACATTACCTTTTGGTACTTCCTTTTGCAATATTAGAGTAATAGAGATCAATGTGAGACACTACAGAAAGGGAAGGTTATTTATTTTTAAGCGACACTGATTTCACTCATGCAGACTAACACTCTTCTAACCACATATTCACAAGTACCAAGATCATAGAATCATAGATTAGTTAGGGTTGGAAAGGACCTTAAGATTATCCAATTCCAACCCACCTGCCATGGGCAGGGACACCTCCCACTAAGCCATGCCACCCAAGGCTCTTTCCAACCTGACCTTGAACACCACCAGGGATAGAGAATTCACAGCTTCCCTGGGCAACCCATTCCAGTGCCTCACCACCCTTACAGTAGAGAACTTCTTCATATCCAATCTAAACTTCCCCTGTTTAAGTTTGAACCTGTTACCCCTTGTCCTATCACTACAGTCCCTAACGAAGAGTCCCTCCCCAGCATCCCTATAGCCCCCCTTCAAAATACATTTGTTCATGCTATTTGGTTTTCTTGCAGTCATATCGAAGATTCAAGGCAAGGGATCTGGAGTCCTGATTATTTCTCCTGGGTTTCTCTTGATTTGACCACCATATGCTTATTTTGGATGCTTCTTTTGCATCCTTCAGGAGCTGGCATTGTCTGTTGTCTTTTGCCTCTCCATCTTTTCCCACCTCTGAGTATCTTTAGAACTTACTGCCTTTTGTCTGCTCATTTAGGTATCTTATGGCTCAGACTTGTTCTTTGTGTTAGCACTACCATCTCTAGTGGTTTGAATTTTTCCTTTTATTATGTTTTAGGTTTACTTTGTCCCATGTTTTTGAGCATTTGTGGCATCTTGTTTTTAAATGGTGCTTTGTTTGTCTTAGCCTAGAAGTCCAGAAGATCCATGTGTCAATATGCTGGGATGATGATCTGTTAATCTAAATGCCATCAATATGTGCTATTCTTGTAGCCCTTCTTATGCTTTTCTTCTCAGGGCTTCCACACAGAAACTTCTTCTTTGTTCTCCATTTATACTATTCTTAGTGTTTCTTTTACAACTGAAAGGAAATTATGATCACTAATGACAAAACATCCCTTGTAAAATGGTGACTTCTGGAGTCCAAGGCCACTTTAAGAATAAGTTAAACTTAACTGAGAAGCAATAAGAATTGTTCTGATGCATCTATCTTTGCCTTAAAAATTCTTTCCTGCTTTATGAGAACACAAAATTTCTTTATAAAAAATAATCAGTTGTTAATTTTTATACAAATAAGCAATAAATATGTATCCAAAGAGCATATAATTAATGTGTGAAATTTATTGCTAAGGAAAGTCATCAAGTTAAATGACTTGGCTGACTTGTGATGTTAGAAACGTTAGTATAATTTGTAGTTATGCACAAAAAGATAAGACTAATCAGATTTCCTGCCTCAAGGAATGTAATTTGCACCACAAAAAGCATTTCACAATTAGGTGAGTATCGTGCATTTCCCCCCACATCATAACCTTCCTCTGAACTCTGTCAAATTTTTACAAGAGAGGCTAAGGCTAGAGGCTTGGTGTATCACAGAAAATGTGATTTATTTACTAAAACCAAAATTTATCTTAGTATAGATACTGAACATGAGATAAAACAAAGCTATAACAATACAGGGATGCTTGTAAATACATCAGTGATCTCCTTCATTCAAAACAGACAGAACAGACACATTTCAGTTCCATCTTTTAACAACAACTGTCGGTTTTCGGATCTAAGATGCTATCTAAGTTCTTTGTTGGAAAAAGAAGCATTATTGTTATTTCTTTATTTACCAGATGGATGAAAAGAGTGATACCACAGCTGCTTTCTTATCGCTTTGCATGTCTGGACAGGAAATAAAATGGGTAAATCTCATCGGATCTCAAAGAATGAATCAGGTCAAGACATTTTTGTGCTCCTGTGGTGAAGTGAGGGGGATGGGGATAGAAAAGAGATTTCTTCTCTCCTTTCCCGTAAAAGTGCATCCCAGAAGCACGTTCTGGTTTTATAGTCAGAATTCAACTGTTTTGCTTGCTCAGGTTTTCATAGGATACTTGAAATACAAGTAATTCTAGTTACTTACATGGATTATTTCATCCCTACACAGGAGCCTCTGCCAATTTTTTCAACATCCGAATAATATTAACATTGCCCTCTCTCTTATTTCCTTTCCAGACAGAAAGAGAAATAGTCTGATTAGTGTATGTGGACATGTGTGGGAGGGTAGGGGTGAAGCCAAAGGAAGGGACAGTTAGCTTTTAGCCCTGATGGCTTTGGCGCTTTATTCAGTGAATGAAATAACTTTGGTCTGGCTTCTCTGGAATCTTAGTCTTCTGTGCTCATGAACTTCCCATTACCCCATTATCAGTAATCTTCTTTCATTATTTCAGCCAAACACAGCTGTTCTGGAAAGTCCTGGCCAAACAGAGCATCAGTCTTTAAGGTAACTTAAGTTACCTCAACTCAGGTGAAGAGTGTCAAGTATTGGAGTTGAAGGTTTCAGCTAGACTCATTTTTTGCACCAAGCAGAGATGGAGAGCAATGAGTTCTCATTGAAATGTACTGCTGACCCCAAATGCTCCCAATGCCCCAAAAGGCATTTATACCCAGACTGTGATTTTTCCAGGACACTGAACTTCGTTTTGAAGCCTGATAGATTAGGAGTAACTTCGAGAATCACAGCTCCATAGACCATAGCTGTGAGGTTGTGTCTGGCCACTAATCTCAGAATGTCAACAGATTAAGCATATGCCACCACCAAGAAAATACAGTGGCCAAAAATCTCCCCAGCTAAACTAATCCCACAGCTCACTAATCAGAAACCTGTCTTTATGGTCATGGCTAATGTGGAGACAGGTCCAAATTCTGTAGGATACTGCAGGTAGAAGAATTATCTTCTCACCATTACTTTGGTCAGGGAGGAAGGAACTGGGCTTTTTCGTGGTGTTTAATTTCAGTCCTGCTCCTTGGCACTGGGATACTGAGCAACTAGTTGCCCCAGAGTTCAGCATGACATCCTTCAGATTAAATGTGCAGGTTTTTTTCCACATCCATGGGTGAAAGAAAGTCACTGGACGCCATTGCATACGATGGAAAAGACAGTTTCTAAAATGCACCCTGGCCAAAAACATTGGAGGAAGTGTGAAAGAAGAGGTATGAGCTGTCAGGGGAACCTTCCTCAACTACAGGAGGCTGATATCATCTGCAAGCTTCAGATGGTGGTGTCTACAATACTTGCAAATCTACACATAGATTCACTTTGTTAGAAGAAGTTGCAGTTAGAACCAATATGCATTTTTTGCACTAGAAATTTTTATTTTTGTACAAAGCTGTAATTCTGGGAACAAAATTCTCAAGGGAAAATGGAAACAGATTTCAAAGATAGGTATTTAAATATTTTTTTGAAAATAACTCCACTTATTTGTTATTAAATTACTCTTTTCTTCCCACCCTACCACTGAAATGGAAATGAATCATTTCAGTTGTGTTAAAACAAAATTTTTTGATTGCTGCGAAACTAGATGCTTCCTGTTTATGTGCTCCCCCTTTCTTTTAATCTTTGGAATGTTTTAAATCTAGTTTGAAATGTTTAAATCTGTGTTTTTCCCAGGTTGAACTAGCTTTTGAACTAGTTTCAGGGTTAATTTCGGGTAGCTGAGTGAGTTTGCTGCCAGAGCTAACACACGTTCAGATATGCATATCAAGCTCTTTAAATGTGTTCTGTTTATTTTTATTTCAAAGTCTTTTGACTAGCTCCTGTGTTTAAAAAACATCTCCCTTTCTAAAGCTCAGTGTCAGTATGCTAGTTTTTAGCACGATTTATTCCATGAGGTTGTTGACTTTAATTATATTGTGGATACTCGTACACTGTTACTTAGTGGCTCAATCATACTTGCTTCTTGGATCAGTTCCTAGGTCTTACTTGAGCCTAAATGAAAAAGTAAAAATAAGGTCTTGTTTTCTCATGTGCTGTAGAACTAGTTGTTCCAAAAAGCATTTGTTTATCATGTTGAGAAATCACTTCCTAAGCCATAGACCACGTGGTGGTTGGCTAATTTATGTCCTGAAACACAGGAGCAAGCTGTGGGTTTGGGAAAAGGCTGTCCGGATTGATGAGTTCAGTTACTTGACACTCTGGGCAACCTGGATTTGGAAACTCTGCTGTCACAGAGCTGATTGATAGGGTTTATTCCCTTGCTGCAGTGCTCAGTGACTTTGCTGAAGCCTTCCTGTCATGAGCTGGGCACCCAGTGGTGGACATATGGATATGGATTATGGCCCTGAAGACAGGCTGCAAATGGGACTTCTCCTAAACATGAGAGCTGTGGGCTCTGAAACAGTCCTTGGAAGAGTACTGGAGACAGAACCTAATTGCTAGTCCCCTGTTCTGCTGGCAAAGCCTTGTAGACAATGCTGGCAAAGAGAGACTTGGTGACTCCCACATGCGATGGTGAAAAGGTCTGTCATTTTGGGGATGACTGCAAATCACCTCATCTTGTTAGTCCTCATCTACAACACTTCCCACAGGTTATTTTTTCCATGGCCATGGGTGACCTGGGCCATAGAGATGACTCCTCCCGAGATCTCCCTAGTGTCCTATTCAGTGGCACTACCAGATGCCCATCTCTGCTGGCACATTGCAAGTAGACATCCCAGAACCAGCACTCTGTGAACATCTTTATGACTGTTGGTTCATAGTTGTTTCTTTAGTTCCCAGTTTACTTCCAGTTTACAAATGCTTGATTTACAGTAGGATTCTTACTGCTAATCCCCATGGAAGACCTTGCCTTTGCACTATTGCATATTTTCCTGTTTCTGCTACTTCAGCTTTCCAGTTCATCCTTTTCCTCTTGTATGAGTGCTCAGGCCTCTTTTCCACTGTTATAGCTTACTTGCTTTGTGTCAGCAAAAATCTTCCTCAACAAGTATTCACTTTTTAATCCAGTCGTTGATGGAAGTATTCAGTAAAACTAGTCCCAAGAGAAATTGAATTAGTAATTCCTTAACATTTCTTCATTCCTCTGCTCAAGCTTCTGCTCTATTTGCCTGGCTCCTCACCATCTCATAATTTCAGCTTTAATGCCCATTTTCTCCAATTTAACTAAAGCAAGATGACACTGGGGGCAAAACTCTTCCAAGGTCTAGCGAGATGAGGAGAACCAGATCTGGGCTGTGATTTTTTACAGGGTTCAGCATGTCACAGGGCTGAAGATTCAGCTGTCGCTGAAGAGTGGAAAAAGAGGGCAAGAAATGTCTTCCTGTTTGCACTGCTTTTAAAAGGTGGCTCATGACTATGCACCCTATACCTTGAGGAGCTCAAGGTCACTGTTGTCAGACTGAGGGTCAAGAGCTGCTTGTACAAGAATACATGTAATACGGTACCTTTGTTACCACAGGTAGGTCTGAACTTCCCCAACCTTATCAAGCACTGTAGGAGCTAAAGAGCCTGCAGGAATCCCTCACCGTTCAGTGGGAACCAGGCAAGAATACATAGATAAAAAATGAATGTTAGTTGTAAGGTGACAAAGTGTCCTATAGAAATGCAGCAAATCCCACCTCTGTTTCAATCATTTGGTGGGTCTTTAACTCCATAGTTATGCTATCATTTTTATTTTGCAACCAAGTAATATTGCAATCTATTAATCAGGCTACACTAGATCGTTTTCTGGACCAGGCAAGCTACACTCACCAGCTGTTCAAGTAGTGAATATATGTGATGGGTTTTCTTTCTTAACCCCCCAAGTCACTGATTCTGCAGTTGGTCACCCCCTCCATCTCACCTCTGCTGAGCTCTGTCTCTCAGGCTGTGCCTGCCCTTACTTAAGGACTTCATGCCAGCACCCACACTCAGCATGCACCACGCATAGATCTCTGCAGAGTGAAGGAGCATAGCTGTAGGTTGCTATTCACATGGGTTCAACATCTCAGCATGGTGCATTGTTTGCTCTTGGCTAAGGTGCAGGCAGGGGTAGAAAGCCAATAAACCTGTCCAGCAAGCACATGTTGGTTGTCTGACATGTTGCCCAGCACTGTTGTGGGTCTGCTGTGAGCAGCGAGGGTGCATCTCAGAGGCTTGGATTTGTGTACGCAAGCTCTTTGCCTCTTGGGGTTTGTCACTTTTGGAGGTTTCAGAGCTGCCTTCGAAAGCAGTCACCTTTGTTAAGTGACTTTTCAGTCTGACATTAGCCTGCTATTAAGAGAGAAGACCAGACAATTGCAAAAGGACCATGAAAGGAGATGGGAGAAGGCTTCTGGCTTCCTGCTCCCTATGGAAGACCAGGTGCCCTTGCCAGCAGCACAGCTGCAGTTAGAGCACAGCTAGGGAAGAAACGGTGTGCAGAGAGAGGGTCTTGCTGCAAAGAGGGAGACTAGAGTTTGTCCTCAGACCTTTTCCTACCCACTGCTCCTGAGCACAGAAATGCAGCCTGGATGTGGCCCCTGGTGCCTGCTCTGGCTCTTTCCTCTCCCTCTTGGATGAGTTCCTTGAGCTTGTTGGTTTCCTTTCTGTGGGCAGTAGGTGTTTTTGACCGAGAAGGTGGTAGCCAGGGGGTGGATCGAGAGTAGGAGACAGAAGAGGGGAGGAGTCACTGATCGATGCTAATAAATAAAAGGCCCCTCTTCTTCAGTCCAGGGACCAGGACGCCAGAAGAGCTGCCCTGCAGACAAGAGCTGCAGGCTGGCAGGGAAGCGACGGCTCGGTGAGTATGTAAGGACCGCCTTGCTTTTCCTGGACGTCTGCTTCTTATTAATGCCTTGCTGGTGCTTCACAGCTGCAAAATGTTTTTGAGTGCTTGCTATGGCATGCAGAATGCTGTGATTCTCCTCTCCATCATGAGAAAGGCCAGAGAACTGCTTTTCTGATCTCCCCTTTATTTTAGGGGAAGCAGATGTTTCCTTGGCACTTGCAGACAATTCGATTTAGCTTCTCTTTCTGTACTGCTACCCAGTGGATGCTGCTAGAAAGCAGGGAGATTGAGCTCACTGTGTTGCGTGCTGTGTTACCTCTGCAGCAGCCCACTGATGCTGGGGAGGGGAGATGTGTGTTGGGGAAGCATGGAATAGAGGGAGAGTAAAAAGGAGATGTACTTTGGCAAGGGAAAGTGTTCCCCGAAGGAGCTTAACTGGTTTGGGGCTGTGTAGCCAGCATACTCAGTCATACCAGCATACTTGGGAAATGCATTGCCTCTGTGGTGAAAAATGAAACACTTGGGTCAATGTGGTGTTTGTGGCTCTTCTCCTGTGGTTGAAGGTAGGGAATACTCCAGGCATTCTGAGATCAGAGTCCTCTGAAATGGGAGTGCAGTCTTCCAGGGAGCAGAGTGCTCTGCCCTGAGTGAATGAGGATAAATAAAGAGTGTTTGTTTGAAAAACATCTTGGAGTTTCCCACTGTGCAGCCTCACCTTCATGCCAAAGTACTCCCAGCATCTTCCTCTCTGTGCCCCACTGCTTTCCCCCAGGTTCTCTCCTTGAGAGAGTCTCTCTCAAGACCCCTTTCTTGGCAGTTCCCATGAGCTCCAAGACTGTATAAGACATTCAGTAAACCTATAAAACCCACATGTGATACTAACTCCGAAACTTGGCTCTATGGAATGCAAACAATCCCAGGGCAGAGAATTCCCTTAAAGAGATGGAATGGCAGAGCTTGGAGGGACAGCAGAAAAGTCTCATTACTTCTCTGACCTTGTGTCTATAGTAGACTTTGGGCTTTTGCCCCAGAACAACCTAGTTTTCTTCCTCATCTCAGGGTGAGCACTGTATGGGCAGAACATGGATGGAAGGGGAGTGGGTGTTGATGGTGCAGGACTGGGGTGGGATAATGGTAAAGAAAAGCAATTATGTCTCTTTGGTTCGAAATTGAAGGCCTTGCTCAGTTTCTCTCCCAGAGACCACAGGCTTCAGGCAAGGGCCAGGAATTTGGCATCGAAAGGGTAAGTTGTAAAGCCCAGAGTAATCTTGTTCCACTAAAGTTCCACTTCTCACTGGGAAGTGTTAGGCTCTGACTAGCTGTCTCTGTAGTTCTTGGCTGTGTCACCTGCAGCATGACTCTCCAGACCAGCCTCTGAAAGTGACAGCACACCACTGACTTGTGTGGAATGGTCTGCACTCAGACTGCACATAGTCTGCACTCTGTCACTGAGAAATCATGATTCCTGCAGCTACACATGGACACAACAGGAGGTCACTAGAGCTTGGATCAGACATAACAATGGTTACTGTGCCCTATGCTCATGCACAGGCAGTGTGCATGGTTCCAGCCACCACTGCTATGAGGCAGAGCTGGCAGGCACTAGATGCCCATCGTCCCTCCCTGCCTTGCCTCTAGCAAACTAGTTCTCTTTGCTTTTCACCCAGCAGGGATGACTAACTCCTTGCATTGACTTTGATGTCTGGTGGGGCACCGGCTTTTAGGGCTAGACTAAAGAGGTGGCAGTCCTGAGAGGTATGGTTACCTCTGCCTTCACTAAAATGTTGTCCTTGGGCTGAAGAAGCAATGTAGGGCCAGGACTACAGTGAGGACCTGCAGAGATAGAGTTCTGGGTGCTGCTCTCATCTCAATGCAAAAAAATTATGATCCCTTCAGCAGAAAGATGCTGCTTGTCATTGGAGCAATAAAGTAAGAGAGAGGAAGAGGCAGTGGGGCTGGATTCCTGCTCTGATGACTGGCAGGCTGAGACTGCAGCAGGGCCAACTGGAGGGAGGGGGACTGAGTCGGGAGGGAATGTTTGAAGCCTCATTCTCTAAGTCTCCATCAGGAAAGCTGACAGAACAGTCTGGGCTGGGTGTACCCAAACATGGGATGGTGGGGGCAAAGAGAGCAGATCAGAGGAAAAATTAGAAAGGCAAACATTTACATTTGGGATCAGCGCATAACTCTCCCTCTGGGCTCCCACTAGCCCCTGAAATTCCTTCCACTTGTGCAGGTCAGCTTTTCTGACCATGGAGTACTAGTAAGTGACATACTTGCCTATGAATTATGGCCCTCAGCCCTGAAATGGGAGACGAAGTGGGCATGCCCCCTCCTTCCCAGAAGCTGATTCAATCTGCTAATAGAGGATGTTTTGCTGTGACAACATAAAGTGTGTGTACCAGCCAGACATTGCCTTCCCCAGGCTATTTCATAGGCCCCCTCCTAGCTCTGTTTTCATAATAAATATTCCAGTTCTAACTTTGCAGGCAGCCCAGGACCTCCAGCTGCCCTAAGTGGGAAGAGAACAACACACCAAGAAAGACAGAGTGAGAGATTCCTCCCTGCACTGGCACAATGCGTGCTCTTATCATCCTCATGCTCCTGGCTGTCTTGGTGATGGCTGCTACTTGCTATGGTAGGTGACATTTTTCACTGGGTAGAGCTCCAAGCCTGCAGACATCTTTGGGTCTATTCAGATGCTTTTTATTCAACTTTGTGTCTTCTTTCCTCTTAATTTAATCTCTCGCATGCTTTCATGCCTTTGTGTCAGATCCTCCTAGCCCTGCTCCAGAGCTGTCAGCTCCATTTAATACAATTTGTGGTCCAAGATGTTTCAGCCTCTTCCTTTCTGTTCCAGCTCACCTTAAAGACTGCTCCTCTTTCTGCTTCTGTTGTCTACACTACAATAAGAGTTGTTATTCTTAATTTTTCCTTTTGAATTGGGACATTTCTCTTTCACCTTTTCTATTATCAACCCTTTTCCTTTGTGGCACACTGACGGAATTAAGATGCCTTTTCATGTAAGAGTCAAGCACATTTCACTGTGCTGGTCCATTCCCTAAGACCACATGCAGGCTTTGAAGGTAAACAGGTATCCTGTCCACTGCACTGTCAGGAACACGAAGTGGAGGAGCTATGCTAGAGAATCAGACACTGGAAGACCTATTATGAGCCTTGGTCCTGCCTAAGACACTAGATAGCTCCATTCTAAACTCCTAAGCACCATAAACTCATCGTATAAACACTATGTCACACCACTGCTCCCTTTCTTTTAACAGGTGCCCTAAAATCTGGTTTCTCTGGTTTGTGTGTGTGGAAGATTGATCTGTCGTGTGTGAAAGACTGAATTCTGTCAGTACATTATCTTACCATATGTTTTAATCTTTCTTTCCCCAGAGTCCCATGAGAGCATGGAATCCCATGAGTATCTCAGTAAGAGACTGCTTTACTCTTTTCTTAAACTTGAAGTGGCTACAGACATCTTCAAGACCATTTCCTTGTATTTTAGTATAGGGATTAAATATGTGAAACCACTCAGGCCAGGGAAATAGAATTTACTGGGTGATGGAGTTTCAGGATGAAAAGTGAAAGGATTAAAAAAGACTTCACATGTTTGGGCACAAGTGCATACCACTATTTTGCAAAGAATATGAGCACTGGAAAATGAAGAGTCATGAGCTTAGAACCCTGCTGCATGCTCCTAAAATAGGTTAAGTCACACTAGAAAAGGACATTGCTCTAAAAAATCTAGGATGAGCATGGGAAGAGGTATTGCAGAAGACAGTGACATGACTTGTTCTCCTCCAAGGACAGGGAGAGACTTACTTGCAGCACCCTGGAAGAAGTAGGTGGGATGTGTGAGTAGGAGAGATCCTTCAGCTGAAAGCTCTGCTCACTGAGGGGACCTGTGGCAGCAAAATCACAGTAGCTTTCCCCTGGGTGGCTTGATTAACAGCAGAGCAAGAGAAGCGTGTGTACTTCAGATGGGCTGTGGAAGCCAGAGGGAGAGCCTGTGCACAAAGCAGTGGGGTAGACAACAGGGAGTATTAAAAGGTTCTGGGTTTCACTGTGCATGGGAGTGTGGACAGGAAGCCTATTATAGATGTGGAAGTCAGCTTTTGCTGAAATATGGCCTTGAAAAAGTGTCAATCTACTCTAAATAACCCCTTGCCTTCTCAGATCCCTTCATCAACAGGCGAAGGGCCAATGACTTCATACAAGCTGATTCAAGACTAGAAGCCATCACTCAAGAGAGGTATGTTATAGCCTCAGGACACTTCGGATGAGAGTGGGGAGAGGTGTCTCCTTGCCAAGCACAGGATGGTACCAGGGGTGGCAACCATGGTGATTCTGAGAAGCCTCTGTCCCTTTCTCAATGTGAGGTGGCTGTGAAGTCCCTCATACCTCAGAGAAGCTGGAACTAGAGATTGTAGAGAGCAAGTCCTTACATTTGAAATCGTGTCATACATTGGAAGGACTCTGCTTAATTTGTTTGAAGGAAACACCAACAGGAGGAGAGGAAATCAGTGTTGGATGGCCAGAAAGACAGCTCAGTTTGAGATTTGGTTCTAGTCTTCAAATCTCAAGCAGAGTTAGCACAGCTTTTTCTAAATCACAGGGCCATCTGGGGGCCTCCTTGCCTCATCTATGAAATGTAGATATAGGCAGTTTCATGCCTTATTCAGGGCTTGTGAAAGTAAAGGCTAAAGCACAGAAATAACCTCTTAGCGAGGCATCAAGGCAAACTTTCTCTGCAGTACCTGGTGGCCCTTTTGCAGGATGTCTCAAGGCCTTTTGTTCCATGCATGGCTTTGGGGAACAGCAGAAGAGCTGAAGGCAGCAGGCTGGGGGCGCTGCTGAGGAAGGACTCTTCTCCAAATTGAGGCAGGAGCCACCTCCCTCTCCCCACCACCCCAGTTAGCCCCGAAATAGAAGGTTGCCTGCCGAGGAAAAATGTTCCTGCTGTAGTCACATTGCTCCCCTGCGTGTGGTGAAAACAGAATATGGTATGCGGAGATCTTTTTGCAGCTGGATGATGGAATCTTGTGATGGACCCTTATAGGGGGTTGTGGGCCAGAAAAGGGCTGTAGACAGATATTTAAGAGGACGTTTACCCTTCATCTCTCCTACTTTTGCAGGATCAGGGAACGCAGTAAAGCACCCCATGAACGTCAGAGGGAGATCTGCGAGGACTACTACCCCTGTGAACTGTATGCTTTTCGCCATGGCTATGCTGCTGCTTACCGGCACTATTTTGGGAGGAGGAGAACCAAGTAAAGGATGACCTAACCCCACCCTGGGGCCTAGAGCCCAGGGTATCTTCCCAGAAAATGCAGTGGCTCTGAAACATACTCAGTTGCTTATGTCCCTGTATGTTATCCTGCCTGCTGCTTCTCTCCCTTGTAGCCATGGATTCCTACACTGTGTTAATTAGCCCTGAGCTGATGTAGCAGAGATCAGAGAGAGTTCAAGATGTGGGTGTTTACTACACAATAAATTGCTAGTTTGATACTATCTTCTCGTGAGTCACAGTGTTTTGGGGGTGGTGGTGTGCAATTTTCCATGAAGAAGCTGAGTTTGTTTATCGTAGAATCTGGGGTGGATTATGGAAAAAAAAAAGTCATTACCTCTCAATCCCATGAATTTGAAATTATCTACAATGCTTTTGTTCCATGATCTACAAGTGGCTTCTTTTAGAGGTCACTGGCAAATTTCAGCTCCAACTCTTGAGACATCCTAAAATGGCATGGTGCTCAGAAGGCAGGGTGAGATGCACTTTTTGAAAATCAAATCTGAAATATCCTTCCTTAATTGGGGAAACAAAATTCAGAAAGCATCTGTATAATCTTAAAAAGAAAGTTGGGGAGAGAGTAAGTGACAGGAAATGCATGTCAATTGCAATTTGTTTATCCAGCTACCCTTGAGTCCTGAGGTAGGATACTCCTGTAGAAAGTGTTCATGGTTCAGGCTTTACTCATATTTCCTTTTGGAATCTTCTTTCATGCCTGTACTTCCACTTGGAATTATTGCAGTAGCATTAGAAAGCTGCAGAAACCGAAGGTGAAGAGGGGCTCTGAGTTGTGAATGCTCCATCTCAGGCAGTGTTCAGGGCCAGATGGTACAGAGTCTTGGGTGACTTGGTTTACTGTGTGGTGTCCCTGCTCATGGTACAGGGGTTGGAACTAGATAATCTTAAGGTCTTTTCCAACCAAAATCATTCTATGATTCTATGGTAAATTAATAAACAGAAGAAACTCAGCTTTTAGGGTCAAACCCAACCTTGTTTACCTAGAACAATTCCATTTTATTGTTTATAATTGCTTGGAAACCAAGATGTGTCCTGGCCTGCGCAGAGGTTGCTGTGTACCTCCTGGCCCATTGAGGAGTAAGTGTGACTGCTGTCAGGTTATCACCACTGCCAGCACCAGGGGATCTTGCAGCAGCCTTTTCACAGGCAAAAAAGACACCAGTGCTGATATGTCCAAGAATTCAGTGCTACTCTGGGCTGGTTGGCAGCCACAGCAGCTAGGATACTACCTGATGTGTCATGTGTACAAGACATAATGTCTTCTTTCACAGCACAGCTGGTTTCAATAATCACATCTCCAGGCTTCCATAAACATCTGCAAATTATAAAAGTGGCATGCTGTCAAGGGCTATGGGGTATAAAGTATCAGATTGTTGACTAATTTGTGAAATTAAGTCTAGAGCCGAGTCTACCTGTCACATTAGAAACACAGATCTCATTCTGAAATACGCTTCAAGGCTTTGCCAGCTTTGAAAATGAACTTTTGGAAAACCATGTTATTTATTTACTGAAAACACTTCTGATAGGAAACTCCACCCTGACAGTTGCTAAAGTTTTGTCCAAAGGAAAAACTGAGAGAGAAATTAATTTAAGGAAAAAAGCCATATGGTTTAAGTATATTTGTACCCACACTTGTTCTGCATGTTCCCAAGTAGGTGAATCTTACAATCAACAACAAGAGCAGAACTTTCATATCCAAAAGTCAACAAGTTCACAGTGTCTGGGTCTGTCTTGACACTGTGACACTACCAAAACAGAAGGCACAGGGCTTGTGCTGTCTGGGTCTGTGTCTAGAAATATCTTGTGATTCCAACTTCAGGTTTACCAGTATAAATAAAGAATGGTACTGGAGATTTCTGTGGGATTTTGCCAGTGTGAGCAGCAATTAAACATGTTTAAGAGACTACGTGCTGGTTAGAAAGCTTGGAAAAAGTTGGGAAGAGAAGTAAAGATGTTTGGCTTCCATGGAATGTATATTTATATTATTTCAAGTATTCTTTCGGAAGCATAACTTTCCTAGAATACCTATTATTTATAGATATTTATTTATTTTTAAACTGCTGGTTTTCAAGATACTTTTGCTGGAAATTGTTAGTATATATATTCAGTCTTTCCTAGACTGTAGAGAAGTTCAACTTTTTTCCTCTTCCAAATTCTGAAATCTCTGTAAGCTAAAAGACAGCATTTCTGGGGATTGGCAAAATCCCTAATGGCTGACTGCCCTGGGGAACCTTTCAGCTGTTAATTTTGTAATCCTTGGACATGTTCCCTGTATGTGGGGCTAAGGAGGACTGGATTTGAGGTGGAGGAAGATGTAATCCATATGTTGTTTGTGAGACTTTTTTTGGGAATTTAGATGGTGGATTTGGGGGGTATGAGGTTATTGGTAGATAAGCTGTAGAAGAGCCCATGCAAGACTCCTGACATACCAAATAACCACAGTCATCCAAGTCCTGAAGAATAAATCACATTGGAGTCTAAAGGTTTATTTGATTTTTAGATAAGAGAAGCCAAACAGAAGCCTCCAAACTAAGGAGATTTCCAAGAAGAAAAAAGAAAGACCCTCCCTCAAACTACCTACCAAACATTCTCAACAGTGTAAAAATCTCAGCTGTCCAAAGTGATTTGGTGAAACTGTCCGAAGCAAAAATCTACCCTGTGTTTGCCCTATGCAAACTATTTCATAGGCTTCTTTACCTTCAGGGGAACGGGTCAGGGTGAGGTATGGGAAAAGGTTTGCCATTGGGTTCAGTGTTATTTGATTTTGTACATGAGAGAGCTCCATCACATGAAAAGAATGCTCTGCTTCAGGGCGTACTGGTTTCTCCCATGGCTTTTGAACAAGAAGCTAGTGTGACTTATAAACATGAATGACTTTCATGTTTATAAGAAAACTGTTTTTATCCAGCTGTTTTTCTTCAACTGCCTCATTCAAAACCTCAGATAAAATCTTCTGGAAATGCCACAGGTTCTGAGATGGATGTCAAAATGGCTGCCAGGACTATATATCTCCTGGCTAGAAGGACATGCTTTGTTTTGGAGCTCAGACAAAGAAACACAAGCCAGAGCCCTGATGTCTCCAGATCACAGGATATAAACTGCTTCCCAAAAGCGGGCTCTGGAGAACCTCAGTAACCTCCAGGAAAGCTCTGAGGTTAGGGAGACCAGCACAGCCAAGGAAGACATGAGGATTCTGCTGGCACCACTGATCGTGACTCTGGCCCTGTCAGTGCTCTGCTGTGGTGAGAAAGGTAAGGGGACGTCTTCCTGGGAAGGCTCTTGGAAGAGCTGTTCATCCCTGTAGATTGCCACCAGCCTCTATTTGGTCTGCGAGAGATGCAGAGCTTGGCAGGGAGGAGGTGCACCACCAGTCATTGTACAACTTCACATCTCTGTCCCAGAGGCAGAGCCATGCCTGAGAGGGCTTGGGGACAGAAAGCCTCATCTCTTGCTGGGCAGTTCCACTGGTCAAACCCTACCCCCTAATTGCGCCACTGAACTGCAGCAGAGAAATTGAACATTTGAATATGTTTAAGTATTAAACCAGTTTAGCATTTAGGTTAATTGGCAAAGGTGTGCTGGATGCTCGCTTTTGAGTAAGAGGGCTGAACTGCAAGCAGATCTGTGTGGACCAGGGTGGGGGGGATGGGGGGTGGATTTTGTCCCTGCCAGTCTTGCAGTGCTGTACGATCACAGAGATAAGCACCAAGTCAAGCCTTCAGTTGCAGTGAAATGTGGGATTTGGGAAAAAAAAAGCCTCCTATTAGTGGTTACAAAGAAATTAGTTGTCCCATTGAAATAAGAGCACGTCACATTTGAAGGCTATCTAGTGATGGTGGCTTCATGATGAAAAGACAGTAATGTAGTGGCAGCTCTACAGTTGAAGAGGGAGGGAGAGGGTAAAGATCAGAAAAACAAGTGGCTTTGCTTTATGACAAGAAGATTGAAGCTGAGCTGGAGAGAGCTCGGTCTTTTCTTAGCTCATTCAGAGTTAAATCCTGTTCAGTCATGATTCAATACTGTTAAATATATATATATTTAATTATTGTTTTCCTCCTGTCAGTCTCTCACTTTCTCAGTCTGGCTTATATATATATATGCTTGTTTTAGTCATTATTGTGTTCCAGAATGCTTATTTGCACTGGAGTAACTTCTAATTTTATTATTTTACCTTTTTTTTTTTTTTTTTTTAATTCAAGAAACGTATGCATTGCTTAAACCCAGAACTACACACAACGCTTTATACATAACATCTTTGTTTAAGCACGGTTGTTACTTCTTTTGGTCTCTAGAGCCCTCTTTCTGCCCCTAAATACGCTTACGCCAAATACCCGGTGACTTGGGTGGAACTGACACTCTTGAAAAATGGTATGGGGAAAGAGTGGAAGAAAAAAATCGTGAAATAGGGCAGTGTGGGAGACCCAATATTAGGAGATCTTCTAGTCTCTTGGACAATGTTTCCTTGGGTGTTTCCAGGGAGCATTAGGGATTAAGATTAGTTCTGAACACAGAAATACAGTGTGTAAATTCCTCTTGCAATGGCTGGAGATCCAGGTACTTCAGCCTGAGCCAGAAAGCTGTAAGGACAGAATTGTTCCTAATTTTTGGCCCTATTCCTTATCACTGACTTGTGATTTCTCCGCAGAGGTAAGGAAACCTCTCTTTCCAAAGATAGAGGAGATACTCATCTATCTTGGGGTTCTGTCCAAGTTTGAGGTTTTACTTAAATGGTCCCATATCTCTAGCTGTCCCTGCTCTTAGTAAGGGTGAGGAGGTAGATGAAGGTCTTCCTCCAGCATCCATGGTGGTTATATGTTTATTGTGTCATTTAATCTGGATCAAAGGAAGTTGAAATTAAATAAACCCAGGCATAATGAGTGAATTTTGCTGCAGTAGAAGTGTCTATCTCTAAATGGTGGGTGCTACAAAACCCTTTTTGGGAGTAACAGACCTTCTGGGAAACTGGGGAAAGTTGGACCCGGGCAATAGAGAGAAGGATTTTGTTACAGAGCAGAGCAGAGAAGAGGAGAAGGACTCACAAGCAAACTCCTTTGTGTCTGTCTTCCAGATCCCGAAGACCTCTTAGGATCTCCCAGTGCTGACAGTGAGTATATCATTGTGACCAATGCTCAGCTCCATTCTCCTGCACCTGCCTTCTTTTCTCCTTTGTTAGGTTCAAGGGATGAACAAGAACCATGCTGAGCCCTTCTAGCTGCTCTTTTTTTGCTCCTGCAGCTTTGCAGTCCCTGAGGTGCAGAAAGCAGTGAGCAGAGGCACTGCCTTTCACACCCATGGGGCAGTGGACACAATGCAGGCAGCCTAGCATCAGTCCAGGTTTGCTAGTGCCACAGCCTGTATTCCCACAACCCCCGAGCAGCCTCCAGGGAAGACATGAGTCTTGCAGGTTGTCAGCAGCTGGATGCATTTGCTTTCTGTGAAATAACGCAAACATCATGGCCAGTCTCCCTGCTTCTCTGGGCTGGCATCAGAGACCTATCCAAAGTGACTGTTGCACTGTTAGACTGCTAAGGGAGCGGAATCTGCTCCAGGGCCTCCAGGCTCTGCTCTTTTGGATCTGCTGAACAGTCAGTCTGGTGTGCAGGGTCACAGAGCAGAAAGGTTTGGTGCACATAGCAACAGGCTGTGACATCCCTGACAGATCCCTCAACCTGGAGAGCCTGAAGGCAAGCACCTTCCATGGCTGCTCCAGGCTGCCTCCTGTAGTCCTTTCTTTTAGGTCACCTGGGACATGTGAATTGCACACCTTGGGATGATCACAGATTTTGCAGCAAGCCGATCCTGGCAGAATGCTGTATGGAAAATCCCTTTTATTCCCTCCTGTCTCTCTGTTCTCACTCCTTAAAGGGTAACATTGCTGCTGAGGAGCATGAAAGCTGGTATTTCTCCAGTGAGCCAATACAAATACAGATTGGGAAATAAAAAAAGATCTGAAAAGAGTGTTCAGGGAAAGGTGGTGATTCCTGACAGCTTATTAACTGTCAGTTTCTGTGTAGCCAGCATTTTGATCCATACTAAACCCCAGCATGTTAGAGAGGGGGCACCTCTCACTTGCCAAACGGAAACACAGTCAAAACGTCCCACAATGATGAGGGAAGGGCACAAATCCTGCCATTACCCTACAGGAGGAGACCTTAGAAGCTTGTTTCTAGAAACTTAGAAACTTGATAATTTGCCAGTTGCCCTGCTAAAACATGTATTAATGCACAGCTGACTGTGACTGCATTGCAGTTGTGTTGGCATCTGTGCACACCTCTATTGTTGTGGGACCATACTATGGAGCAAGACTGTGCTGTGCTGAGCCCTGGCTGGGAATGAGGAGCAAAGTGGCTCTACTTGCTTTTTGTCTGGTGTTTCACAGCACCTTGGTGTTTGTAAACCACAAATTCGGGGGGGGGAAACAAACAAATGTGCTGACAACGTGTTAGTGGAGACCAGGTGCCAATGTTGTCACAGCAGAAAGATCTCCCATATTCTCCAAGTCCTAAACAACAGGATCTTTGCACCTCTTGTGTGTATTTCTTCTTTGGTGATGTTTGCTGACATTTTTTTGTATCTTCCATTTTTCATGGCATCATGCACATGTGAGCACCGGTATATTTGTGCGCTAACTGTTGCTTATGGCTCACTGGAGGCATTTTAAGGCCTGGTGGCTGGTATCCCACATCACTCTCAGTCTGAGTCAAAATACAGAAAGTAAGCCAAGACTTTGAAGTTAACCAAGCCAGGAAGAGAGGATGACGTTCCATGAATTTTCTCCTTATTTGTATTTTATGCTGTCATGATTTTGCCATCTGCACATTTGCTGTGGAATCAGATGATCCTGTGTGATAAGAGAATGGAGTTTAAGATAGAAAAGGCCCTTACTCCATGAAGCTGTTCAGGTTGGAGTGAGGAAGGAGCCCATCTGTTGGGCTTCAAGCGAACAGTGGGGTGGTAAAGATGAGGAATAGGATGATTTGTGGCAGTCACCTGCTTGTGAATAGACTGTCCAGTTCCAGAGGTTAGGCTGGTCTCTACTTTTCATAGACGATGGGACTGAATCTCTAACCTGCTGTGTTCTTTCTTGGTAGGCATCAAGATTAAAAAAGAAGTTGCCAATACCTTTGTGAAGAGGCAGAAGAGATCCAGCTTGTATGAATGGTAACAACTCAGGAGTCATGTTGAGAGCTAGACTGGACCTGCTACGAAGAGAGGGTGGGAAGGCAATAAGACATGACAAAGCATTGATTTGTTGTACACCTATGTTATTACCTTTATGTGTTGCAGCAAAAACAGGCTATAGGAGACGTTTATAGATAAATGTTTTTTTCTTAAATATCCTTATGAAAACCCAAAGGAATATTAGCTGGACTCTGATATTCCTCCCTGGGAGGAAGATAGTACTGGCTGTCTTGGCTAGCCATGGGCAGAGCAGGATACAGGTTAGAAGCTGCTCTAGCCCACAGAGTCATCAGAACAAATCTCCAGGATAATGAGTATCACAGAAATTTGGTCGTTGCCTCTGGCTCCCTACAAAAGAAGCACAGCTCTGTTACAGGGATGTGGATAGATCAGATTGGCTGTTATTTTTGAAGCTGTAGATCCTGCATATATTTGTGCTGAAACTCTAGACACAAAGATTTGGAGAAATCCTACCTCTAAACAGTTGGAGAAATTTGAGATAATGTAGGAATATTCTTCACATATTCCCTGGAAGCAGTTGTTAAGCCACTCTTGTGTAGGTCTGTGCAAAAAGATTTTTATTCAATCTGTCTTTGGACTGTTGGGTTTAGACAATAGAATGATGGGAGATCCCATCATTAAAGGCAAAGATCAGCGTATCTTAGCAGAGAAACCTACTGATATTGAAACCTGCAGTGATTAAAACCAAGATGAAATTCAGTAGCAGCAACTGTATTGACTACCCCTTATAGGTGAAGCATCATAAAAGTAGCTTCTGTTATAAGTATTAAGCAGGAAGGACTGAGGTAGGCAGACATTGCGGCATATTATTTGATCATGATGTAAGGTTACTTTGGTAATATGGATGCATAAATGTAATTCAGGGGTGCTTCAGGGTCTTTTCAATACAGAAATAAAGTAAAAAATCATGAGATAATGATGGGATGCCTGTGGCAGTATGTGCAGTCTTCAGGAAAGATTAACCAAACCTAGAAGAAGAATTGAGAAGGGCATCCGGAGTGTATAGCTGAGACTAAAAGATTTGGGTTTGCTTAGCCTGAGAAACAAAAGCTGAATGGGGATAGTGTTGCTGTCTACAGCAGAAGAGAGGATGATAACAGTAAACTGTTTAAGCTAAAGGAGGATATGGGCTAGTGGGAAAGCGAGCAGAAACTGGGTGCAAATAAAGGTTAACAGGAAATAATAAAATAATTTTGCAATTAAAAATATTAGAAATAAAACCAGCAACAGTGACAACAACAAAAATAACAGTAACAATAATTAATAAAGATTCTGAGTAGTTGAGGAATGAAGTTGGGAACAAAAAATAGCCAGACTTTTTCCATACTACTCTTTGTTGATAAAACCTCAAGAACAATTGCTTCAATTGCTTTAAGTCAGATTCAATTCCATTTGTTCCCAGCATTGATCAAGCAGTCTATCATCATGTAAGTAGATGTTTAACTCACTATGAGAAGTCCCCTGTTGGGACACTCTGTGGAATCACTCTTCCCATGTTAGTGTCAGGAATGTGAACCCTTTGCAACTGCATTGATTGAATCTGCATAACAGCATCTTTCTCTTTGTCTACTTCAGGTACTATGAGTATTACAAAAGTCCAATGGAGCAGATGCATGAGCGTTGTGAAAACTACCCCCCCTGTGACTATCTCTCTGACCAAATAGGTTTTTCCATGGCCTACAACCGTTTCTTTGGGAGATACTAGGGATGGGACAGTCACTTTGTTCATTTGGCTTCAAATCACTCTGAACCATCTGGGAGAAAGAAGGTTGTGGGTGGGAAGGAGAGAAGAAAACCGTCTAGACTGCGTTCCATTTGAATCCCTAGGACACAATCTGTGAAAAAACAGTGATTACTCTAAGGAGAAACAATATATGTCTTAACAACACAACTAGACCTTTTGTCTTCTTCTGCGAAATGAGGGAGGGTTATAGAAGAAGGATGTCACAATGTGTGTAAATGCAATGGATCTGGTTCTAGGATGCTCACTGGGAAGAAGGTAGAATGGCTGTCTCCTGGTACAATGACTAGGAAAATTCAGTATTTTCAGGTAGTATAATCACCCTAAATATGTGCCAGTGTAAGATCATTTTGTAAAGACCGAAGTGTGGAAATACTATTATACTCTCACAAATTTGCCTGTATAGCAACAACAGATAAATCCCAAAAGGCATGTTTAAGGTGACCTTTTAGATGAACCCTTCCATTTGTATGCTGCATTCAGTGACTGTCTCTAAAAAGTAACTTGGAAAGCTCTTGTTGTTTGTGTTACCACTGGTTTCTGGTGAAACTGATTATACCCAAGCGCAATAAAAAATAATCTGTTCCTTTCTGATGTTTTAGAGCCTATACTTGAAACTAAAAATGTCTAAATAGCTAAAAAAAAAAAAAAAAAAAGAAAAAAAAAAAAAGAAAAAAAGGGGGGGAAGAATAAAAAAAAC
>JAOEHY010034700.1:71199-103388 GCA_025447955.1 Psilopsiagon aurifrons
TGTACGTTCAGGTTCTTAAGATGGTCTCGAACCAGATCCTCTCCTACAGTGGGCCCAGGGTCTTCATTCTCACTGTCTCTGTTTTGCCTTCCAAGACTTGGGTGGTATGGTCAGAGCATTTGCTGGTAAAGACTGAGGCAAAGAAATCTTTAAGAACCTCAGCCACCTCCAAATGCTGGGTAGCCAGTTCTCCCAATAGGTTCTGGAGAGGACTCACATTTTCCCTAGTCTGTCTTTTATTTCAGTATAGCTATAGAATCCCTTCCTTTTACCTTTCACATCCCTAGCCAAGTTTAATTCTAACATCCCTCTATTCTTCCCAGGCCGCCTGTTCTTGCTTCCACCCAATATAAACATCTTTCTTCCTTCGAAGTTTCCTCAGCAGCTCCTTATCCATCCAAGGAGGTCTCCTGGCCCTCCAGCTGCACTTCCCTCTAGTAGGGATGTATCGCTCCTGAACTTGCACCAGGTGATCTTTGAATATCAACCAACGGTCTTGGGCCCCCCTGCCTTCTAGAGCTTTATCCCATGGAACCTTACTGAGAAGGTCCCTGAAGAGGCCAAAGTTTGCTCTCTTGAAGTCCAGGAGAGTGAGCTTGCTGCACGCTCTTCTCACTGTCCTGAGGATGTCAAATTTGTCCATCTCATGATCACTGCAACCAAGGCTGCCCTGGAGCATCACATTTCCAATCAGGCCTTCCCTGTTTGTGAGGATGAAGTCAAGCATGGCACCTTTCCTTGTCAGCTCCTCTATTACTTGCAGAAGGAAGTTGTCTTCCACACAATCGAGGAACTTCCTGGATTGCTTGTGCCGGGCCGTATCATCCCTCCAACAGATACCAGGGTGATTGAAGTCCCCTATGAGAACAATGACCTGTGAGCATGAGGCTATTCCTGTCTGTCTATAGAGTGCTTCTTCCACAGAATCCTCTTGATCAGGCCATCTGTAACAGATCCCCACAGTAATGTCTCCCATCGCTGTTCTTCCTTTAATCCTGACCCACAAACTCTCTGTTGACTGGTCACTTGTCCGCAGACAGAGTTCCATACTCTCCAGCCACACTCTCACTGACATAAATGGCAACTCCCCCTCCCCATCTGCTGGGCCTGTCTTTCCTAAAGAGCCTGAAACCTTCCATTTCAACACTCCAGTCATAGGAGCCATCCCACCATGTTTCTGTGTTGCCTATGATATCATACCCTGTGGATGTGCACAAATCTCTAACTCCTCTTGTTTGCTCCCCATGCTACGGGCAGTTGTATAGAGGCATCTGAGGTGAGATCCAAATGAAGCCAACTCATTGGCTGTAGCAGCTGGAATATCTCTACATTGCTCAGAGCATTTATTATAGGTGCTGGCAACTGACTGGATGTGTTGGGATGGAATGATGCCCCCCCTCCCCCAACACATCTAGTTTAAAGCTTTCTTGACCAGCCTCGCAAGCCTCCTACCAAAACCACTCTTCCTCTTGTCAGACCAGCTCTACCAGCCTCCAGTAGACCTGGCCTCCTAAATTAAGACTTTACTTCTCTGTAGTCAGAACAAAGCCCTAACACCTCTTATTGGCTGTTTTCCATGCAGAGGAGTTATCAGAGACCATGGGGCTCTGCCAGTGAGAATCTGTATTTACACTCATTTTGAGCTTATTCAGTGTAAACAGTCCAACAGGGTGACACTCTGAAGTGGTATAAGGGTAGGATTGGCTGCACCTTATTAGAAACCAGGGGCACTAAGGAGGTGGAGGACAGTTATGTTATCTCTGCTTCCAGATGGGATCCCAACCTATCCTGCATTTCTGTGTTAGCTTTATCAGAGCTCTGCACTTTTTTAAAAGGGCCTTTTTAAGCTCTTGACCAGGGAGTACTCTCCACCTCATCCTGACACATAACTCCTCAGGAGAGACCTGCCTTGACATCTCCAAGCCAGGGAGTTCTTCCTTTTTGCAAGAGCAAGAACATCAGATACCTTTGAATTAATAGAACTATCAAGGTGAAGGACACCAGACCAGATGGAGTTGGTGAAACCAGACTATTCCTTACGGATTGTCGGCTCACTTCTAGCAGTAAATTGTCTGTTTGGACTAATTAATGACTTCTGAATTGCTGTAAGAATCTAGTGAATGATCTTTAGATGAAGAGCTGTAACCAAAACCTTGCAAATTACAAACTGCAGAATCTTTCAGTTCAAGAAAAAGGGAAAGAAACACATATAAATGACCTCTACTTGGTCAAAAATATTCTTTATGGTGTCTTGGGAAGACTCTGCAATGACAGTACTGCTGGCTAGCCTTCTGCTGCTGATCTCCTCACAAATGCTGGTAAAAGGACTAAACATTGTTAACATTGTTCTTTATTTTAAATGGTAAAATTGCTTATCCTACTGAAACAAACCTTCCCCCTCCCTCGTCCCCCCACTTTTTTCTTTTTCATTTGAAACATGTTCTTTAAGGAGCTTTGGGTTCTGTTTTAATTCTGCTTTCAGTTGCTCTGTTCAGTTTCTTACCTGTCTAAATTTCTTTTAACTACTTGGTTAGAAATTTCCTCTTGTTTGGAGCCAGATGGTTTTCCAGGGTATGTTTGTGAGTAGATCTCCTGGAATTATGGTCCTCCCCTTTTTTTCCAGTGTGTCTCAGCCAAGGCTCTGACAAAATGTTTTGTTGGACAGGACAGTGACAATATTGCTCTGCTTCTTGTAATGCTTTTTAGCTTTCCCTCAGAACAGTTATGGCATCATAGAGAAACTGAATCTGTGTGCAGTTTATGGGCCAGTACAACTTCAGAGGCTAAGAAAGGTACTAATCTGGTTATGTGCCTAGGGTGAATACTTGAGATGAAGCGAATTTCTACTTTTAGAATTCAACTATCAGCTGACTACAGTACATGTAGACCACTCTACTAGGAGATCAAACAACAAAAAGGACAATGCCATAACTCATGCAATTTCTTAGATCTTATTACGGAAGATTTTTATTAATTAGAAATGCTAGAAACAGATTGTCTTATATATTAGAGGTCATTTTCCTGTTACAGCACCCAGTTGTGTGAATCCTTACACATTCATTTAATGTATGACAAGTCAAGCTGGCCTCACTGAGACAACCTGCATGAACAAAAGTTTTGGTCCACTGCTACTATACTGTTCTTTGTTGAACATCAGTCCCTGAGGCCAAAACATATCTGAGAGGTAAGACAAGACAGGAAGAAGAAATTTACCTCTGAGTGTTCAGGTTGCATTGCCTCAGGGCCATTGAAGGGCCAACTCTTCTTCAAGCTTTTAATGCCACTGATCCACATGAAATAAGAATTCTGGCATCTTGGCTGGAATTTGCCTGAGGTGGGACTTGGAAAATAACCTGAGGTTGCTCAGGATGGTTTTGTCGAAGGCGCCTACATGTTGTCCTTGCTTTGCCAGTAATGACAAAGAGGCAAGAAGAGGCTAGGGAAAAACTTGGCTTGCATCCACAGAGATACACAAAACATACGTGATACTAATCATCATTTGCTTTTATGTTGCAGGCTGCATGCCAGATCATGATGGACATGGCTCTGCATTCCTTTGATGACCAGTATCTAGGGTGCAGAGAGAAGGTGATGGAAGAATTGGAGAGAGGAGACTATTTCCAAAAGGAAATAGCTGCTAACAAGGACTATTTGAGTCTCTGGAAGAAGGCTCAAGAGGCTTTGTTAAAGAACCCTGTGGGTCTCCTGAGGGAAATGCAGGAGAGTCATGCTATAGTCCTCATGGCTTACACCATGAACTCTTCCCTGCACTCGCAGCTGAACTGGGCCACATCTATAGCAGGAAGCTCTCCAGAGCACTACAGACATAACTTCAGTTTCAAGTATTTTCACTTTTACCTAACGACTGCTATCCAGATAATGAAGCAACGGCAGAGCAGCAAGGAGCACACAGGGAAACATAAGTGCTACCGGGTGCACAGGGGTGTAAAAGACTTGTATATCAAAGCCATGGAAGGCAGCAAGGTGCGATTTGGCCGTTTCACCTCCACCTCCCGCCTTTGGAATGAAGCCCAGAAATTTGGGAATGAAACTTTGTTCACAGTGACCACTTGCCTAGGAGCAGCTATGCAAGGCTTTTCTTACTACGTATCTGAGAAGGAAGTCCTAATTCCCCCTTATGAGACATTCCTGGTCAAAAGGTTTTCCCAGACGCAGCACGGTAACCGGATACATCTGCATTCCGTGGGGAACTACAGCAAGTACCACTGCCATCTCGTGGAAGGTATAGTATACAGAAGTTCATGGGGGCGGGAGCGGGACAGAGCTTCCAAGGTCCCCAAGCAGCCTTTGCCAGCTGCACCTACACGGGTCCACACCCAAGGCCAAATCTGTAGCTGTGTTCACCTATGAGAGCCACATGACCCAGTTTTTACTTGTCATGAAACTTGGGAGCACCCCACAACTCACCTGATACACAGAAGGCTGCAGGATTCTTTGCAGCTTCCAGTTATCCCATCTGACATTGCAAGGATGTCATAGGACACATGCATTTGGGTCCCCAGCATTTCCATTGCACAGGCAGATGAGGCTTGCAGGCAACTTGAGTTCAGATATTTATTCTGGTGGTTCCAAGGCTGCTACGCTTCACGCCTCAGGACTGTTCTGGGCGTTGGACCACTACTACTCTGGCAAGCTGAGGTAAGTGTCCTGTGACCACTGGGAGGAAAGGTATCCTTTGGCAAAGCACATACATAGTTTCCTGGCTACAGAGCTAACTCCATGCTGGAAGACCTTACTGCGTCTGTTCCAGCTAATGACAACACCACCAATACCCTTGCTTTTGTCTCTTTGGACAATAGTGTGTCAGTGCAAACTTAAGAGCACAAAATAATAATTCAGGAGTGAGAGTTTGTGTCTGGACCTAAGCCAAAGTAGTAGGTTGACTTGAAAAATAGCTCTTCTGTGCAAAGCTTGTGTTAGCAAATTCAGGAAGCATAGGCAGCATAAAAAGGTCTAAATGACTGGTCTCTTGACTTTCTTTCAGCTTCAAGAAGCAAGAACAGTGGTTCTACTGCCCTCACCTCAGCCATTCTTCCTACTGTAGCTGGAGTTTTCATGTGCTTGGCTCACAGTTACCAATTCTCTGGCTGCATCTAGATATATACACTTAAATAGTGGGTGAGAAGAATTACAGGAAATCAGACTCTGGAGTTCCAGTTGCTACAGAAGGTGCAACCCTTCCTTTGCTTTCAGCGGCAGCTCTCCAGCTGAGACTGTAACATTCAGCCTGGCTTGTGAAAGGATACATTCCTTGCACCCTTTCAGGCAGGAGAGCAGTTATCTATGGCCTTTCTGAATAATAGGTCAGTGATACCCTTCACTGTATGTAGCTTTTCCCATATGCATTCAGGAAAGAGACACACAGACTTTCGATTCTTTGCAGATCTCTTTCTGCCTTTATTTTTAGTGAGAAAGAGTCTGTCAGTGGGTGCAAAAGGCACTTCAGGAATTTTTATGTCTTCATGTTTTAGCACATTAAATGGGGGAGTTTGAGGCTCAGCATCTTGTGTATCAGATTTAGGTATCTGTAATGGAAGAGACCAACATCTAATAATCTGAAACCTAGCTACATGTTCTTTAAAACTGAATTACTACCCCTGAAATCCTGAAACATGATTGCCTAGGCAGCCAGAACAGATTCAATACTGAACTATTTTACCATTAATTTGTTTTCTATCTGTGTGTCATGTTACTTTCTTGTTGCTCTTGGTTTACCAGTTACTTGAAATAATAAGTTGTTAGAACATGATGTTGACCCCTAAATGCTCAAAGATACTAAGCCCAGATTTCAAAAATTAAAATATTAGAAACAGCTGCTGCAGATACTTCTTTTATTTGTGTTCAGACATGCTCAGACTCTTTCCTGTGTGAGGATTACAGGAATCAAGATGGATTTCTGACACATTAGCACGTTTATAGCTCTTCTTGCTTCTCTTTTATTGCATGGATGCAGGCTTCAACCATTTTGACAAAGGTTTGGAATCTTTCACAAGGTGGCCTCAACACCCTGAATGCCTCCTCTAAGTAGTCAGCTGCTGTTTTCAGGCTTTTCTTTATGGATCTGTGTCCTCGAAGGATAGCCTGTAGGAAAACAAGAAGTGAAGAGGAGGACGATACAGAGCGAAGCCTGAGCGGTTGTGGTGGTTCATCTGAGGAAGAGCTGTCTTCTGTCGTACTTGGTGCCTCATTTTCTTGCAGCATCTTCACAATATCATCATAATCCATGAGAAGTTCTGATACTTGGAGGGATATGGCAGGTGAACTCAATAACTGATGAACAGCAAGCTCTACTGCGTCAGGGAAATTCTCATGTTTCAACATCACTGCAATGAGAATACCCATGATGCTTTCTACAATCTCCTTGTATTTCTCATAAAGTTCCTTTACCGCAGTGATCTTGTCCTGCAGGGAGGTGATGGGACCAGCAATCCCAGCATACAAACTTTGGCTGATGCTTTCATGTACATCTTTGTCTTTTGATTCCATGTTGGCTTGCATCTCTTTCAAAGCACTGACCAGGAACTGTAGATTATCTTTAATGCTGAAGTTTTCTTTTACTGACATGATAGGGAAATTGGTGCCAAAATTTCCATTGAGGAGTCGGAATATTGTGTTGATGGAAGAGACATAGATGTACACTAAGTCATGCAGATTCTGGCAGGCCCTAACCAGCCTTTCTTTATCACTCTTAAAACCAAGGCGGGCTAACATTTCTGCAGTGGGATCTGACTCTGAAAAACAGAGGAAATCCAGAAGACACAGGGGAATAAAACTAGATATATTGTTGTGAATTAAGTTTAGTTAGCTAAATTCCTTTAAATGTGTTCCTTTGACTGGTGGTTTTGCTTAGCTATACTAAATAGTTATGTAAGTATGTAATGATATGTACTATATGCTATTGTATATACAT
Source organism: Psilopsiagon aurifrons (assembly GCA_025447955.1). NCBI lineage: Eukaryota > Metazoa > Chordata > Aves > Psittaciformes > Psittacidae > Psilopsiagon > Psilopsiagon aurifrons. The sequence continues at coordinate 78,131 of JAOEHY010034700.1, forward strand.
ACTATAGTATGCATATATATATACTACAAGTACGCAACTATGTATATGCTACACTATTTAGCTATATAGGTAATGGCTTAGCATAGGGAGCTAAAATTTGCTGGAGGCTTTGGCCAAAACCAGCTAACTCCCACCTAGATAAAGCTGAGCTTAATTTACAACTAGTGCTTAGTTATGTAAATGAAGGTCCTAAGACTGTTGCAAATTGGAAGATAAAGGAGTTGCATCCATTCGCAAGGAGCAACAGAGAGATAAAAAATTTATGGACCTCCTGGAGGTAATGAAAGAACCCAATGATGGACAAGGGGACCCCAGACCAAAATTCAGAACTGGGCCAAGAGGCACATGCAAAGTGCATAGGCTGTAATGGTAGAAAACCCCAGGAATTATTTTTTTCTCACTCTCCCCCTAGAGGCACCCAGTCTTGAGCTGCTCTTATTCCTGTAACACTCCATTAGCAAATTATTATCTAAAAATCAGAAGTCTGAGACTGTGCTTTGGGAAACCTAGAGCAGAGATTTTTCTTTAACAATAATTTCAGAAAGAATGTTATATTTCTGAAACCATTATTACAGATTTTCAATACACCTGACCCTCCCTCCCCCAAAAACTTACAAGAAAACGCAGAAACAGGTCTTTGTCAGCCTTTGTAGGGTCTTAGCAAGCAGGCCAGCAAAATGTGGTGTAAACAGCAGCAAGTATTGTTACTCATATGACTGCAGGAAGTTATGTCTCTGACCTTCAGCATGTAATCTGAAAAGGAATGGAAGTGATATAAGTGAATTATTCTTTTCTCTTGGTGCTTCTTGGTAAATTTATGGGAGTCCTAACAAACAACCTACATCATTCTTAGAACCATAATCTTTCAGTTTGTATATAGAATCATAGAATAGTTAGGGTTGGAAAGGACCTTAAGATCATCAAGTTCCAATCCCCCTGCCATAGGTGGGATCACCCTGCACTAAATCATGTCACCAAAGACTCCATCCAGCCTGGCCTTGAATACTGCCAGGGATGGAGCATTCACAGCTTCCTTGGGCAACCTGTTTCAGTGCCTCACCACCCTCACAGTAAAGAACTTCTTCCTTATATGTAACCTGAACTTCCTCTGCTTGAGTTTCAATCCATTACCCCTTGCCTATCACAACAGTCCCTAATGAAGAGTCCCTCCCCAGCATCCTTATAAGGCCCCCTTCAGATACTGGAAGACTGCTATGAGGTCTGGTGGATCTATGCAGAATTCAATTTATATTGTTGTGGGGGCGGAATAGATACAGATAAATCAAACGCATCAGACATCTACATTGAAGGGACAAGAGACTGAAGACTGAGTAATACAATGTTTTGTCAAGCTACCATTTTCTGTGAAGTGACTCATGTCTGTCAGTTCATACAGCAGCTACATGTTGCAAGCATCCTTTGACAGGTGGAAGCACAAAACGTTCCCTTTGCTTGGGCTCCCACCTTGCTACTGTTTTGACTGCTAGGGAAGTTATGTCCTTCTGCTGGCACCTAAGAGTTCTCTCAAGGCCAACTGCAGGTATATTCCTGGGACATCAGGTGGCTGAGGATTGCTCCTGATGTTGCCTTTGCTTGTGCCAGAGCCCTGGAAAGCCAGACTGGTTGCAGAAGATGTGTTTCATCAGCTATTGTTGTGGTTAGATGCGTCCAAGCAGTTGAAATTTCCCATCTCACTTCATACTTCTTAAGAATTTTCTCTCAGTGCTCAGCTCAGCCCTCTGTCTCTTCCTTCTTTCCCATTCCATAGTAAAAGTGGTCTGAAATTGCGTGGAATGGCGAAATTGATTCTAGCCTCCACTGCTGTTCAGCCAGAGCTGGCTCTAGGGCTCCCCACAACTTCTTCCATTCTCATGGCATCAGAGCAGAGGACCTGACAAACTGCATCAAAGGAGAGTGATATTATCCCCTTTCAGCCATGGCTAAAGGTACCTGCACTGGTACCTTTGTTGTAGGCAGGGGGATTCACACTGCCTATTATCTCCAGGAACAGAAGGCTTTTGGAGAATCTAAAAATTTGAAACTAGCCTTAAATAAACTGAAATCTGTTAAAATAGGAAGGGGGCAGGAGTAAGAAAATGAGATGAATGTGGGTAAACACCACACAATAGAATTAATGATGAGCAGGCAGGCAACAGGATTGAGGTGAAGCCCAGCCTCTGGATCCCTAACTCATCACATGCTGCTGGAAACCACCAGAGGAACACATGGGAAAGAGGATGAAGTCACTGTCCCATACACATTTCAGCTGACTGCAGGAGCACTCAAACAAAATCAGGTAGGCAGTCTAAATGTTTAATTAGAAAAGCTTCAAGAGAGAATCTCCCTGGAGATGGAGAAATAGTCAGAAATACAGGAATATATGTGGCCTTCCTAACTCTAGAAAGCAAATGCAAAAATTACTGCATGTTAATGTGAACAGTAAAAGGTGGGTTAAGTATTGAGAGACATAAAATCTAGAGCATTTATAGGAAGCTGAAATAATTATGCATAAAGTATAGACGCTAAAAAGTCTCCTCCATGCCTGTCAAGTACATCAAATATTTGTTGAAGTCCTATTCCTCTTAGAACATTTTATCTTCTCAGTTTCTACATATAAGGTAAAACATATGACCTTTCAACAAAACATCACTCAAGCAGAAAGGATCTAATACCACACTGAGTCAGAGAGCAAGTAAGCAACATCCCTGAGGCAGGACTGGTATGAATTCATACCTTGCACTGACATGGCTATGTTTCCTGAAAATCACAAACCTTTTCTGTATGTCTACTTTGCTCCCTCTAGCTTGAAGAAGAAGAAAAATGTGTTAAAGAGGTTATTCTCTTGACAGAGCTAAAAGGTAAGTGGTTGAAAGAAATGCACAGCACTGTGTAAAAATATTGTGGAAAAAATTATCTTCAAACTGACTTGTATTCCAACAGAGACTAAAAGCTGGCTAGGGAACTGTTGAAATCATTCTGGTTTTCTACATGGATCTTGTGGGGGAGGGTGTGTTTAGTAAAATACAGCTGGGTCACTGTCAGATGGTTTAGAGTTAGCAGGTAATGCAAGAACTACAAAGGTCCAAAATGAAATCAAATTATCATTTTAAGAATAAAAATCTAGCTAGTCCCCTACTGCCCTGGGTTCAGCAGTAGCAGCCATTTTTATCCTCCTTAGTAGCTGGTGCAGCGCTGTGTTTTTGACTTTCAGCCTAGAAACAGTGCTGATAACACCTATGGTTTCAATCACTGCTTAGAACATTTTGGTCTGGCCAAGGACTTTCTGAGCCTCATACTCTGCCATGGAGGAGGGGAAGCTGGAAGAAAGCAGAGACAGGGCACCTGACCCAAACTGACCACAGAGGTATTCCATACCACAGCACATCATGCCCAGGATGTAAAAATGGAGGGCAGAGACCCGGACGGTGGGGGTGCACTGCTTGGTCTGGCTGGGTATATGTGGTGAGCGATTGAATTATTTTTTCTTGTATTTCTCTTGTCATTATTATTATTGGTGGTAGCGTAGTGGTTTGTGTTATACCTTAGTTACTAAACTGTTCTTATCTCAACCTGTGGGAGCTGCATTCTTTCAATTCTTCTCCCCATCCCCCAGGAGCTGGGGGGAAGAAAGAAGGGGGAGTGCGTGAACAAACTGCGTGGCTGACTGGACTTAAACCACGACACCTACACACACCAATTTGAAGCTGTAAGTATGATACGTAGTCACTAACAGCAAGAGGAGGTTTATCTTGGAAATATGTGAAGCACTGCGTAAAAGTGTCCCATATTTGTAACAAAAAGGCTGAGAAAAAAGAAGTGCCAACAAAGAAATAAGTCATCCTGCTCATTCAGTATGTTGCTGTTGCAAAGTAAAACATGCATCCAAGTCAGATTCATGCTAAAGCATGATTACTTTGCAGCTGGTGATGGATTAAAGGGAAATGGCATGAGGAATGACTGCATGATTACAGTTAATTCAGACCCTTTGGTCTCTGTATTTTCACATGAAAGTAATGAAGAAAAATGCTCTTTTGCTGGCAAACCAGTGACAGCTCAGAGAATGATGACCATAAGGACTAGACACAAGTGTTTGCAGAGCGAGGAATCAAACTAGTTAAGTTTTGTGCTCTGGTCTGTACGGTGATAAGGGAGAGTCAGATTCTGCTCAGCCATGTCTTAAGAGCTTGGTGAGCATCTGTTGATACTGGCTTCATCCAGGACACTCTGGGAATGGAGGGAACGTGGCTGCGCAAGCAGGGCTCTCCTTGCAAGCCAGTACTTGCTACTCCAAGGCCACCTGTCATCACAGACATCCTGCTGCAGTAGATGCTTCCATGGCGTGCTGAACATCAGGTGCTGTCTGCAGTGTTTGATGTTCACAAGTGACAAAACAATGGTGAATTGATTGCAGCATTAGGGAGTTGAATAAACAATGAGAAAACAAGGGCTAAATACCAGGGAAGGAAACACAGTGTGAGATGTGTGTTAGGTGATAATGGTTAGGATGGGTTTATCATGAGATATTGTTACTATTTTTTATGAATTACTAAGTGTGAATTTATTAGTATAAGAACAGAGGACTTATATACTAACATTTTCTCTTGAATGTGAGGAGAAGTAAGCTACACTGGCATAAAACACCCTGATGGTGATAAAGACTGTGCCCACTCAACTAATCATAGTAAAAATCAGATGCCACTAACTGAAAAAAAAGAATAATAATAGGCTGATACAGAGGTCTGTCTAGAACAGGCCTTTCCTTTGCACAGCTTATTTTTGGATTCTGCTGATTAAATGAGACTGTTCCGGTTTTTAGAGAACTAGTTCAGCTTCTACCATCTTCAGTTTCTAAAGGGAAGAATGACCCATATTCATTTTACCAATCTGCTAATTGCTTATTTGTTAGCTATTTTAATTGCTCCAAATATATTCCATGCCTCCTAAGGTCCTTTTCCAATCATTTGGTAAAGATCTTTAGATCTGAAGAATTAAGATTTCTACGTTTACAAGCTATGCCTTGGGATTTGAATTGCTGAGTACAAAAAGAACCAGTAAGGCAGAGGCAAAGCACACTCCACTGCTCTGTAGGGGCTAGCGTTATGGGTGTTGAAGAGAGTAATATATTTCTTTTCTCCCCTGAAGTAGCCTATTCTGAAGAATGGCGCTGAGCGACCTCCTTTACCCAGATAACCCCAAGAGAAGGCAAGAATTGATCTATCTGCACCAGGAATTGCTTGACTGCATGTCCACAAATTTCCATGCAACAAATGAGCTGGCTAGAGTGCTGAATGAGCACCTGGGCTGTACCATTACCCACATTCGGATGAGAGAGAACAGCACAGTCAAGGAAAATTGTGACATTATCATCCAAGCAATGAGTGAGATACAGCATCAGGTACAGAAGATTGATAATGACATGAAGGAAAAGCTAGAGCCTGTGCTGTACCAGAAGCTGTATGACATCAAAGAGCCCGAGTTGGAGAAAATAGCAATAGCCCATAAAGTTTTTTCCATTGTTCTTGGAGAAGCGACTTCAACAGCTGGAATGGTAGCTATCAAACTTCTCAGCTCCAATTTTTTAACTCTCACTGTGAGCAAGCTCGTCAGTCTCCTTGCGCAGATTGGGGCATCTGTTCTCGGGGGAATCAGCATTACTATTCTTGGGTTCGGCATTGAAATGATTCTCCATGCCATCCTGGGAGCCGTGGAAAGGAATCAGCTTCTGGCAGCTGTGAGAAGCTATGAGAAGCACCTGTCTGAGTTTAAAGCAGCTTCGGAAAAGTACCGACGTGCCATACACGAAGTGACTTCTTTGGTGAGACAGCAGGTTCAATGAATGAAGTCAGAATTCTCTCTCCTGCTGTGAGAGTGGCTGCAACAACTAAGCCCACAAAAGCCTTTTTTGATTCATTATGGTAAATGAACTAATGATGGCTTTTTTTCTTATTAGTGGCAACAGAGCAAGAGACCAGGGAATTGGCGCTGAAATATATTAATAAGGAACTGGCTTACAGATTCTTCTGGGAAGTAACACTTCAAATACATTGCATCTTTTCTTCAGCTATTTTCTGGAGTGCATTGTAGATAACCTTGAACTGTAACTTGTAGTTGTGACTCCTCACTGATGGAGTAGTAGTGGCAAGAAGGTGTGATTTTTCTCCTACTGTGTTTCTATATCAAAGATGACAATATGGTGGGAGAAAACAATTTCAACAAGCCAGTCCATGTCATCATAAGGATGGCTGTCTGCTAAACTTGTACTGTGGGTTAGTGCTAAATCTGGTAGGCTCAATTCCATGTTTGTTGAACTGCTTACAAAGACTAACTGAAGCATACTTAGCTGCTATTTCCTGTCTCATCCCTATCTAAGAAGCTAGACAGAGATCTTCATTAAATAAACTCTAATTCCAGTAGATTAGCAGGTAAGAGAAGTGTGGACCTACAAGCAAACACACGCAATCTTGACACAGAACTGAGAGAAACCAGATGGAGTGCTCCAGGCTGTGAATGACCTCTTATTTTCAGTGCTGCCCTGTTCCTGTCAACCCACAGGTAACTATTTCAGTGCACAGTTGCAGCTTTGTTGATTGAAATGGGATGCTAAACATGTATAAGTGTCTGTAGGATTACAGCCCTATTAATGCACCAAGTGATTTATTTTCAAGCTTCACCAGTGTGGAACTACCAACAGCATGCTCAGATTCTGCATTTCACAATGTGCCACCAAATTTTTTCGGATTTTAAAAACAAAGCTAAAAGCAGGAATATTATTTGCAGTCTCTTGCTCTGATTTGCTGTGGTTTGCTTTTTTTTTTCTTTGATATTTGGAAAAAGAAAAAGTGAGAAAAGAATTAATAAAAATGTACCTGAGTATTGCAAAATCTCTTTTTCCTGTATATGGTTTGTTTGACTTTTTTTATGTTCTGTCTGAAAAACCACCTTAAACCAATTAATGAAGAAGGATTAAAATCTTCATTACAGATCCAATTTATTTTTACAGCCATGATAGACTAATCTAGTAGGGCTGTGTATAGGATCCTTTTTTGGTATCAGCTTCCCCCATACTAAAAGCATATCCAAATTCATACATGTTTGTTAATATTCAATACTACCAACATTATGCATTACATTAATAGCTAGATTGTGCCTGTGAAAGTAGAGAGATGTGTAAGATTACAGCAGGAAAACTCTACATTGGCTTCATAACACTTCCATTCTGGGTTTTGGTTTTTTGTTGTTTTCCCCCTTTCCTCCCAATGTTCCCACTTTGATAATCTTTTCTGATTCCTCTTTGCTTTTGTGTTCAAAAGCCACTAAATACCAATGCAGCCAGCTGCTGGCTATCAAGCAGCTCTGCCAACTCTCAGGAAGAAGAAACAGGGTTCAGGAGTATGGATGGATAGCAGAGACTGACAAACTGCGACTAGCACAAGCCATGAATTGGGCAATGTGGGCCAAGAGATGCAATTCAGAGGAGGCAGAAATCACTGACTTGAATGAGGCATCATGACATGGCATGAGGCATCATTTCTCCAAAATGTGACATCTCCTATCTCCTGACGCAAGTGGCACTCAGTTTAGAGGTACTTGTTTAGTGGCAAAAGACTGCCAATCAGCAGAACAGTGATGTTTGGGTGTTGAAGAGGCAGGTGTTCCTGGCTTCTGTTGACTTCCTATGTACAAATATACATTCTAATTTAGGAATAAAAACCACCACCTCATTACATATCCTTATGAGATTGACAATCACTGCTGAATAAAAATAGCAGAGTCAAATAAAACAAATCTGTTGTACTTGGCAGGCAGTTTGCTGACATTTTCTTGAAAGCAAATTCTAAATGGTGCCAGGAAGCAGGACACATAATGAGGAACATATACACTATCTACTCACTTCTTGTTCCTGATGGACTTAAAGGAATTCTGGCTTTCCCACAACAGCAGGTGCGGCAGATGTCCTCATGCCCATGAGATGTTGGAAGATGCTGAAGATGTTAGAGGCTGGTGGGAAGCAGCCTGTCCCTCTCCCAGCTGGGCTAGCATCTCCCGTCACCTAGGAGAGCTGCCTCTGACTTCATAAAGGTGTAGGGCAACATCCAGCCACAACAAGATGGTTTTGAGTACAGAAACTGCCAATCAGCTTGAGACTTTCCCAAACTCCTTCCCCCAACTCTAGCAATAAGTCAGTCAATGGGATTTACTTGCATTACCAACCATTATATACTTGAACTAAGTGCAGCATGCGTTTAACTGGCTAGGGGCAAGGGAGACAACCCAGTGGAGCAGGAGCAGGAACAGCTTAGCTCCATATCTGCTTTAGTAACTGAAACTCTGTCCCACAAAATAAGAGGTAGTTCTTGCCCTCTCTAGCCCTCTGACCAGTCTTGCATTTGTCCCCCAGAAATGTCATAACCAGTTTGCTGATGCTACCCCAGGACCTGTGGAGCTGTTCTTGAGACTTCCTGGAGCTGCCTCTTGGTGTCACAGAACTGCCAAATAAAAAATGTGAGAGGACTATTGTCCTCCAAGTCAGTAGACACTGCTGAGAGAAAGCAGTGTCTTAGGGTTGATGCAGTACCACTAAGTCCAGTATTGTCATGTCAGAGGACCCTGAGCCCTGTGAGGAGTGGGCAATCTTCAAAGCCTCATCTGTCTCCCCCTCCAGTGACATTGTACATGACAGGGATGTACGTAGCATTCCCATCACACCGCCTCAGGCATTCTCCTTCTGTAGTCTATGCTCCTGGACAAAAGATTAAGAATTAAAATTGTGTAATATGTGTGTCCAAATAAGAACAGCCCTAAAGAAGAAAAAAACCTGTAAATGAGCCAAAACCAGTCTAAGATGCTTTCAAACCTGTGTAGAAACACTGTACGGTTGCAATCAAACACTGCACTGCAATGAAGACGTTCTGGTAATAACAGTATAAAAGAACAGGCCAAAGAGGCACAAGGAGGGGACAATTCTGCTATATACATGGCTAGTAAGGCACCCCAGGCACTAAGAGCTCCTAGAGCCCTGGCTCTTTGGATGTTTCTAGACAGGTCACCTTCTAACTTGGACTCCATGTAATTTGTGAGTAATGTTGGTATTAATGCCAAACATAGCTTATAACTTTGGTTTTACTCAACCTGCAATGATTCTTCATAAATTTCCAAGTTTGCCACCTGAGCCTCTATTATTTGAAGGAGTTCAGCAACATTGTGTTGCATGGAACATTCACCAGGGAGTCTACAGGGGGGCTACAAATCCTGCTCAGAGATCAGACCGCCTCTGCACACAGGTATATCTGTGCAGAGAAAAATGCCTTCCCTACACCTCCCCTCGGCATGTTAATTCTTTAAACCTGCACCCATGCTTTATTGTTTGCCCCCTCCTTATTCACAGTGGTGTAACTGGCAACCGAATAAATCATGTATCTCTATCCTGGTTCTTCATGTGCCTGGGTATTTTTGCTGGGAGACGCACTTAGGGCAACAAAGCAGAACAGCTCTTATGCAGGGCTCACCAGTGCAACCTGATCATCACTTTACCACAGGAAACTCTGCAGGAAACGACAACAGATGAGCTTCTGTGGTCCCTGCTGGGACCAGACCACCTCTCCTGTTCTCTGTACAGCCCGACGACCGTCATCCAGCCACCAGCAGTCCCTTAAAACAGCAGCTGGCACACAACCCCAACAGAAGGATGCAGCAGCGCTGCCTTCAGGCCAAATCCAACACGAAACTCACGGAACACCTGAGATATGAGGATCCGCTCCCTAGGCACTTTGGCTTTATTCCCCAGAGACTCCTCGCACTCAAGCTCTGCATCGTTTCACAACAGGGAGGCATTCTGTAGGATCTCCTCAGCAGAGCGTGGGGGAAGAGCACCGCAGTGACCACGGCCACGGCCTCTGTCCCCGTAACACACCTAGCAGCGGTGTAGCATCTTTCCCCCACAGCTCTCCTTGACCCGCTCCCAGAGCCCGGCGGGGCGGGCAGGGAGTCCTCCGTCCCCATTCCCGTCCCCCACCTCCCCATCAACCGCCTCAGGGGCCCAACCGCCCGAGCCTCTCACGGAGACCCTTCCCCCGGCCCAACCATAGAGCCGCTGACGGTGTGTGAAAGGCTCCGCTTCCGGAGCGCGGGTCAGTGCGGCGCTGTGCGGCAGTCGCGCTTTACGGCGGCGCGGCGCGCCGCTCGGTCCCGGTTCAAGATGGCGGTGGGGCCGGCGGGGCAAGGAGCGAGGCGGTGATAGAGGCCGCTGAGGCGGGACCGGGCCGGGCCGGCCGGAGGGAGGGGTGAGAGGATCGGGACGGTGCTGGGCTGGGGCTGGGGCGGGGGAGGAGGAAGGAAGCGAGAGAAAGGTGACCGTTTGTGCTACCGTCTTTTTCCCTCCGTCGGGGGAGGAGGGGAGGCTTTCGTGTGCCTCATGGGAGGCTTACTGCTTCGTTCTTCTGCACCCCCAAATTCATAAATTCAGTGTTGTTTTTTTTTTTTGTTTGTTTGTTTGGGTGTTTCTTCTTCGGCTGTTAAATTGCAGCATTGAAGCTCTTTGCTCTGTATTCTAAAAGGATTAGGGATCGAGATTTCGGAAGTTTATTCTCTTCACCTTTTCCATTTCAGTGTTAGAAATGCGGGAAGTACGGGGTACAGATATAACTCCTACTGCTTTCTGGCAAGTTTCCCACCTTGGGGTGCTCTTGCAAACAACCAGGCAACTGCACATAGCCTTGTAGTAGGAGCCATGAGCTCTGTAGGTTTTTACTAGTCAGGGCATTGAATGTGATCAGTTCTTGGAGCTTACTAGCAGCCTTTCTTGTGAGGCCTTGGTGCACTAAATGAGGCGCAGTGCTTACTTTTCTTTTTAAGGGCTAAGGGCAGGCATGTTGTTTAGGGGCTTGAAAACGGCATCTGCTGTCGTTGAGGAAGAAGGATGCACATGGTGACTGCAGTGAGCCTGCAAAGAACTTTAGACTATGCTTGTGAATGCTTTCATTATGGTCATGGTCTATTTAGTTTCAGTATGTTGACTGGATTCAGTATGCAGGAAGGTGCATTCCACCAACTCCCAAATTTCAGAGGGTGTTTAGATTTTTGGGGTGGGATCTGTTGAGATCTGTCTGTAAACTGAAGAAATGTCTGAAGACAAGAAATAATTCTTCCCAGAGTCACCTTTCCTCCTGATCCTCATAACACAGTTTGAAATAATACTGATGGAGTCAGAAAACGTAAGGGTAGTGGTATAGCAACAGCATATGGGGAGGAGAGGACATGGATGTCTGTAGATAACTTGCTGATGGACATGATGGGTGCTGAGGAGAGAAATCAAGGGCAGTTTAAAAGTCTTGAAGAAGGGAGGAAATTTGTGGGAAGCATCTTGAAATAGAGAGGAATGGGAAGGTAAACATTGGAGAGCTCTCTTGAAAGTAAATGAAAAGCTAAAAGGGCTCTTATAATGCTCTTATAAAAGTAGAGCGTGTTTTCACTGTGCCCTTCTAGTGTAATCAAGAAGCTTCTTTGGGTCTTCGGGTGTATAATAACTACTTGATTAGTTTAAAATAGATATTTCATAAAGCAGTAAGTAGGTATTTAACTGTAAGTAAGTACTATTCTTTAACTAATTTTGTGTAATTTTTCATGTAAATGCCTGAGCTTGTGGTAGGGTTTGAGTTTTTTGAGGGAGCAACACGCTGATAGAGAGAAAGAGATTTAGGAGTACTGAAGCTACTGTTGCGTAGGCACTGAAACCATATTATCTTTTCCAGGTCTCTCCTTCTTTCTAAGTATTTTTTTTTGAGGCAGAAATAAAAAGGTCAAAATGGGGCGGAGATCTACATCATCCACCAAGAGTGGGAAGTTTATGAATCCCACGGATCAGGCGCGTAAGTATCAGTAAAAGCTTATGGGAATGAGGGGTGAAGAGTCTTCAGGAGGCAGATGGAAAGCTTTCTCTGAGGATAAGGTCCTCACTTGTGAATCAGAACTGAGTTTCCCTAATTTGAAAAATAATTGTCTCAGTTTTGACTGGTGTAAAAACTCCCTGAGAAGACTGCTTGCTTCATGCTGCTGCTTCTCTGTGTATTTATATACTGTGGTTGTCAGTGTTCAAAGGGCTTTGTACTTAGCTGTTGGCTAAACTGCAAGCTGCTGCTTGGGACACAGTTAATCTGAGGCTAGAATTTGAGGAGCATGGCAAATTTTGCATGAGAGAGTTGACTGTCTGTTTTTCCGTTTTGGTAACATGCCAGGTGTTGCCAATGCTAAGCAGATAAAACCATCCAGACTTCATGGTGAATATGTTTTGTTTCAGATGGATACTCAAAGCCTACATATTTTGAAAGTGCATTCATTGTTGTTAACTCTGCTTCAGCTTCTGGAAAGAAATCTTTTCATGACTGCGCATAACACTTTGACTTTTCCTGCTTATTATTCTTTCTTTGTGTAGAAACACCCCTGCTTCTGGAGATGTGAGGGCTCCTACATCTTTAGTTTCTGTATAACACACATGAAATAAAAGTCTATTTCATAATGTATTTCTCGCTGGGAAGATGAATTAAACAGTTGCAATCCTGCAGTCTTTTCAAAATGACTGAATAGTTGAGACACAGCACTAGTCTTGAGGAAGGAAAGGTTTTTCATGAATTTGTCTCAAGTTTTTATTTTCTTTCTTTTCCCCTCTTCTATAGGGAAGGAAGCTCGGAAAAGGGAACTAAAGAAGGTAAATAAAAGAGATCAGGAGCATTTACGTGGCATTCTGCTTGCTATGTACCATGATTGTGATTGTGGCTGATGGATAGACTACAGATGTTTTGGTTGATTTCCAAAGATTGACATTTGAATATACTGTTCAAGCAAGCAGTTTAAGAGACAGACATCTTTTTTTGAGTATCCATATCTCATCACCTACTATTTTTTAACTTGTAATGATTACAGCTGTTTGAAACATTATTGTAAGAACTTAGGCATTAAAAAGAAGACAAAACCCCCCCAAGAAATAAACTGGCCCAGACTCACATACTTTTTTAATTTGTTTTACTGCATACCTTTAGCACTTGTTATCTTGTTGATTGTATGTGGTTTTGAGTGAATGAATTCTAGAAACATTTGTAAATGGCAAGATAGTGGGATTTAAATTCCTAGAAGTTTTAATTACCTTTGCTGCTGACTTGTGCAATGGTTAATATTTGCAGGGCATTTTGAGGCACCTCTTTTTCTGCAGACTGGACATACTGAGAGGGAATTTTTGGTACAAATGTTCTTTCTCTCTTTTTTCCTGTGCTGCTTTTCTGATCTGCTTGATCTCTGATCTTCTTAGAACAAAAAGCAGCGAATGATGGTACGAGCAGCGGTATTGAAGATGAAAGATCCAAAGCAGATTATTCGGGACATGGAAAAATTGGATGAAATGGGTGAGTGGATATAGCAGGTATAAGACTTAGGTGGTGGTGTATGTAGACAAATAACAGTTTCATGGGATGACTAAAAGATTACGATTGAGTAACCTTTTTCCTTTCCTGCTATAAGTGATAGTTTTATGAATAATTGGACATTGATTGTGATTTGAGGTGATGTGATGCCATCAAAGATGACTCCTCCCCCCACTCCCCAAGATGATGGCTGATAAAAAGGAGTAGTGTGTGTGATGGTAGCTTGGAGTTGAAGCAGAGGATTGTCATAAGGCTGAAGACTTCCTGAAGATAGGTAGTGGAAGTTGTTTGCTTTGTAGATTCATAGAAAGATTTGGGTTAGAAAGGACCTTAAGATCATCTAGATCCAACTGCCCTGCCATGGGCAGGGACACCTTCCACTGGACCATGTCGCCCAAGGCTCTCTGCAGCCTGGCCTTAAGCTCTGACAGAGATGAAACATTCACCATTTCTTTGGGCAACCTATGCCAGTTTCTCACCTCTCTCACAGTAAAGAACTGCCTTATATCTAACCTGAACTTCCCTTTTTGAGCTTAAGCCCATTTCTTCTTGTGCTGTCACTACAGTCCCTGTACTTCCGTTTAACTACAGTCCCTGTACCTCCGTTTGAAGATGTTTGATTAATCACAGTTGTGCAATAGAGTAACTAAGGAATTTTGGATGGTTTTTTTTCTGTCTTGGATTAGAGTTTAACCCAGTACAGCAGCCACAACTTAACGAAAAAGTGCTGAAGGATAAACGCAAAAAACTCCGTGAGACTTTTGAGCGTATCTTGCGGCTCTATGAGAAGGAAAATCCTGACATCTACAAAGAACTGCGCAAATTGGAAGTAGAGTATGAGCAGAAGAGATCACAACTTAGCCAGTATTTTGATGCTGTCAAGGTAATGCTTGTTATATTTCAGGCTTGTAACTGTGGTAGTGTATGCTCTTTATCTGTTTCTTAGGTGCAGCAGTTACAAAGGAGAAACTTTTATATTATAAGACCAGAGTATGTTATGTGGCTCATATTAAGTACTTACTTGCATAGCATTTCCAGTTACAGCATTTCAGTGAGGGCAGCATGGAGGTAGTCAAGTCTGAGTTTGTGTCTGATATAATGACTTAATTCAACATGAAATTATGGGGGAAAATATTTACACTAAAAATAAATCACGTCAGAATTTGTTTTCCGTCTTAGAGAGCCAGGCTGTGAGTGTGCAGTTGATATTTCTGTGAATTTCTGTGAAGGCTGTTGCTGGAATTCATGAGAATTTTTGGCATTCTTTTAAAGAGCTTTATTTGACATTCTTCCCTACCATATTGAAGAACATAATGTTGCCCAAGAGCAAGTATTTGTAAGACTTCTTTTAATTTAACTTTTTTTTCCTTTGGAATATGCAGCAGTCTGTTATTCGTGCCTTCTGGATGCTTAAAAAATACAGGCATAGAATCATAGAATGGTTTGGGTTGGAGATAGGACCTTAAGATCATGTAGTTCCAACTGCCTTGCCATGGACAGGGACACCTCACACTAGACCATGTTGCCCTAGGCTCTGTCCAACATGTCCGTATCTACAACCTCTTTGCTTTAGAGACTGAAGGTCTAAAGGGAGATGGAAGCTTGTCTGGGTTTTGACTAAAGTACTAAAGCCTTTCGTAGGTGCACTGCATGTGGGGTTTATTTTGTGTTGGAAGCTTTTACTGTTGACATTTTCCTGAATGTCTTTCATGACTTGCTGTAAGAAAACATGGCCTAAGAACAAACATCTTTGCAAGTGATGGCAAGTCCCATGTGTTCTGTACTCTGGAAGGTAATGAGGTTGTGCAGGAGCTTCTGTGGGACTAACCCATTCTTTCTTCCTCTCCTTTTCCCCCTGCCCAGAATGCTCAGCATGTTGAAGTGGAAAGTATTCCCTTACCAGATATGCCGCATGCTCCCTCCAACATCCTCATACAGGACATTCCCCTTCCCGGGGCTCAGCCACCTTCTATCCTCAAGAAGACATCAGCCTATGGGTAAGTGGAGAAAGAAACTTGGAGAGGAAGTGAAAAATGAACACTCTTATTACTGGGGAGGAACTATGGGTGGAAGCAGAGGTAATATTGACAAGCAGAAATCAGGAATTATGTGTGAGTGAATTGTACTTCCTTTTAATCAGAACATTTTTTAATCTTTTCCTACTGTTACAAGTTTTTATTTAAATTGCTTCAAGTAATAATCTGTGTTTTCTAGGATTTGTCTTTCTGCATATCAGAGAAACTTAACGCTCTGCCACTTTTATCATAAATGCCCCTTAAATTGGCATATCTTATGTGTTCTTTTGTTTTGCTAGTATATTCACTTGAATTTCCTAGTTTACTAGTCTCTCATTCTACAACTAGCTCTTTTTTTTTTTTTTTTTTCTTTCTGAATAGTCTTCTATTTTCACCGACTTTGTGATTACTTCATTTGGCTTCTGTGGTGGGATTCAATCCTTGCTTTTTTTTTGCCATCTGAGAAGCTTGCTTTTGGCTGATATTCTGCAGTCATGTCTTTGTGCGAGGTTTTAAACTTCTTGGGACAGGTCTATGAATGCTCATGTGTCTTTTTAGAAGGCTGCTGTGTAAGCAATGATGAAAGAAGGCTAAGGAGTTATATTAAGTGTATGTTTGCTTTCATTTGTTTGTGCTCCTACATTTCTTGTTTCCTTCCTTATTTCCAGACCACCAGTTCGGTCCATTTCTGTACTTCCTCCTCCTGGGCTTGGTGTTCCACGTTTACCTCCAGGGAGGAAGCCGCCTGGACCTCCACCAGGCCCACCACCACCTCAGGTCCTCCAGATGTATGGCCGTAAAGTGGGTTTTGCTTTGGAGATGGCTCCTCGAAGGCGAGAAGAGGAGATTTCTTACAGTTCTGAAGCAGGTAAGAGCTTCCCTGTCTGGGGTTTTGCTTGACCTGTCCATTTTGCTACAGATAGTACTGCTGTGAATGTAGTGTGCCCTACACAAGTTATTCTCTGGGCAGCATGGATGTTAATACTACTTGAAGCACTTTCCATAAGTGGTTGGACTTCTGAGCTGATTCTGGTATTCTGCAATTTTATCAGCTATATTTTTAAATATTGAAGCTTCTAATTACAACTTTTGCATGTAGTCTTAATAGTGCTGAAACACTGGACCTATTAATCCCTTAAGTAAACTTAACTAGTCTCGAAAAAGTCTTCTTATCACCTCCTCCAAATAAACCAAAACAGAGCAAAAAACCAAAACAAATAAAACCCCACCAAAAAAAAAAAAAAACCAAAACAAACAAAAAATAATAATAATAAAAAAAAGCAACTAAACCCAAAGCAAAGCCAAATCCATCACAAACGAGCACCACAACAAAAGCCCCAACCAACCTTGGGTACATATTTTCTAGGAGAAACTAGGTCCTCCTTCTCACAGTTGCTGTGTTATCTCTAGGAGCTTTAGTGAATGGGTAAATCAGCTTCATTGCACGCGAGAGAACATCCAAGTATTTCAGTGATGGGCGATTGCAACTCATTAGTCTGTTCCTATTGAGCAGATAGGAACTGCCTTCACTTGTTTGCTATGCAACAGTTGCTTAACATAAAATATTAGAAATAGACTCTCCCAAAATATTCTTTAAGAATATGAGCTAAACGGTAAAGAGTTGGTAATAAGTCCATGCTGTTGTTAAGAGGATTTTTCAAACTGTAGATGTACAAAATATTCAGTCTTTCATACCAGTGTATGTGGAGTTTATGCGTCTCCTAATACTTTGCTTCCCACAGGGCAGCGTGGGCATGATGATGACATGTCCAGTACTAGTGAAGATGAAGGTTATCCTGAAGATATGGATCAAGACAAGCATGATGACAGCAGTGATGATAGTGACAGTGACAGGTCAGATGCAGATAGCGATGCAGAGGACTTCCTGCATCGTGATAATGACAAGGAGAGGGAAGGTGGTGAAGAAAAGAAATCAGGTATGATAAGGGAAGTTATGGATTGGGGTTTGATTTTTCAAAAGATAAACACAACACAGAGTTTGTATCTGTTTTCCTGACTGAGGGGAGGGAAGTGAATTTGTTTTGCTGTCTGACTCTGCTCTAACTTGCCTAAATTTCAGCTGAAGAATTTTCATTAACAAACAGATCAGAAGGAAACTATCTAGAAGTGAAGCATTTTTCATGTGGACCTGCTTTCTTAACAGTTGAGTTAGCTTAGTAAGCTAGCAAGACATGTTTCACTTGAAGCATTGAGTTGCCAGGGTATATTACAAAAATTAAGCCTCAGTGTAAAATATATGTACTTTTTAGTGACTTAGACAGCTGAGACAGCTATGTTTCGTGCACTGATTCTTTTGGATAATTTTTTTTTATTCATTACTTGGGGGAGACCAATTGATGGATAATATTGAATTAGCAAAACTTTAAATAAATAACACCAGTGTTAACCCTTATGCAAGGAACATCATTACACTAGTTAGAATGATATATTATCCGTAGAATCATAGAATAACTAGGGTTGGAGAAGACCTTAAGATCATTTATTTCCAACCCCCCTGCTGTGGGCATACTAGGTAGAAGACTAAGTCTTATCTGATTTCTGGTATTTTCTTCCCAGCTCCCACCACTCTTGCCCATGCTTTGCTTTGCTTTCCCCAGGTCACAGCGTGCGGTTTGCAGACATGCCTGGGAAGTCACGAAAAAAGAAAAAGAACATGAAAGAATTGACTCCCCTCCAGGCCATGATGTTACGAATGGCAGGTGAGTGAGATGGGTATGTGGAGATATGCTCATCAGGCTAAAAGGTACTACCTGTGGATGGATTTTACAAGTATGTCTCCATTTCCAGGACAGGAAATTCCAGAAGAAGGGAGAGAAGTGGAGGAATATTCAGAAGAAGAGGAAGAAGAGGAAGAGGACTCAGATTCTGAAGAGGCGTCACAACAGCAACAACAACAACTCAGTGAGGAAGCTCTTACAGAGACCGGGTCATCTACTGCAACTTCCCAGACACAACAGCAGCAACCACCTCCACAGCCTGTTCCTCCATCTCAGATACAGGCACCTCCTATGCCTGGGCCACCTCCACTAGGACCACCTCCTGCCCCTCCACTGAGGCCCCCAGGCCCACCCACTGGCCTTCCTCCTGGCCCTCCACCAGGTGAACGCTTGATGTACTCTGATTTGAATTTTAATGTATTCTGTTCTATGTGGGCACATTAGCAACATGATTTTCTGGGGTGGGGGGCAGGCAAAGTTTGCTTTCTAGTTTGTCTTGCCTGCTGTTCCATTTCTGATACTTCCTACAGGGGGAGACACAAATCAGTTACTTTCAGTGGTGCAAAACTACTTTTTCAGCCATGAAGGGCAATGAAATGCCAGAGTGAAAAGTTTTGAGCTGTTAAAATTGTGACAACATTGGCCCAGTAGCTGTTCTCAGCTATTGCTTCATTACATGGAGAGGAGCCCTTTTTCCAGTGAGAAAAGATACTTCCACTTGACTATTATAAAGCTTACTCTAACTTTACAATTGCTGCCTCTTTTTGAGATATTCAGAAGAACTATTTAATCTGGCAGTTGGCTAGTATTAGAATAGATTTCAAGTTACTGCTGAAGATCTTCAGTATTAGCTGATGGGGTAGTTCTGAGTTGTTTTTTTTAACCATGAAATAAGTTTTTTCTTTTCTCTCCATGCTTCCAGGAGCTCCTCCATTCCTGAGACCTCCTGGCTTACCAGGACTACGTGGGCCTTTACCTCGACTTCTACCACCAGGCCCTCCACCTGGGCGACCACCAGGCCCTCCACCAGGTCCCCCACCAGGCCTGCCCCCTGGTCCTCCTCCACGTGGTCCCCCTCCACGTCTTCCCCCTCCAGCCCCACCAGGTAAAGTGTTCTGTGTACTTCAGCACCAAGTCTCTTCTAGGTTTATTTTCCCAATTTGTATTGTGGTGGACATGTCAGTAAATATGGTTTTTGGTTTATACTTAATGGTTTGTCTTTGTGTCTGTGTGACTGAGTTGTGCTATGTGCTGTTACATGTCTCTGCGATGACAGCAAGTAATTCCATACTTCTGTGTGCAGTTTGGTAGCAATAAATCTGCCCTCAAAAAGGGAATTTTGGAGTTTAAGCTTCTGGTGGAGTGTTTCTGAATAACCCCTTGGTGCTATAATTCACTTAATAAGTTGGAGATAAGGATATTTATTTTTTTTGCCTGGTCAGAGACATTTCTGATGAGTCTGAAATTCCAGTGGGATGGATCATAAAGAAACTTCATTTTTCAGGTTTTAACTTTAAAATTTGAAAGGGAGCAATACACAGGCTCCTGTAGCTTTTGAAATTTGAGGAGCAGCAGCATTTTTAACGCAGCAGTGGTGCAGGGTTGAAAGCTTTTTTAAGCCAGTGCTACTGCTTCTTGTTGGGGGTGTTCTGTTCCTGTTTTGTTTTTCCTTCTTGGCTTCCAGAGCCTGTGGGAATCTTTTTGGCCAATGATTTTTAAAACATCCAGGTGTGGAGTCAGCTCGTGCTTTCTTTTCTTACAGGTATCCCTCCTCCTCGTCCAGGCATGTTACGGCCGCCTCTGGTGCCTCCCTTAGGACCTGCCCCACCTGGGCTCTTCCCACCAGCTCCTATTCCAAATCCTGGGGTTCTGAGTGCCCCACCCAGCCTGATTCAACGCCCCAAGGCAGATGACACCAGTGCAGCCACCATTGAGAAGAAAGCTACGGCCACTATCAGTGCCAAGCCGCAGATCACTAACCCCAAGGCTGAGATCACTCGCTTTGTGCCCACTGCCTTGCGAGTGCGTCGGGAGAATAAAGGGGCTTCGGCTGCCTCCCAGAGAAAGCAGGATGATGAGCCTCCTCTTCCGTTAACCAAAGCTGCCCCTAAGGCTGGATCATCTGCCCCAATCTCTGTACAGACGAAGGATGATGTGTATGAAGCCTTCATGAAGGAAATGGAGGGTCTCCTGTGACCTGTTGTAGTCCTACTCAGCTTTCCTGCCCCTCTGAACACAGATCAGACCAGGAGGGAGGAGAAGGAAAAATCCTCCTTCAAGCAATGAAAGGGCTAACGTGACAGGGAATAGTTGCCTGTTAATAGTTACCCACAGGTTAACTTGCCAGTATGCTCTGGATAGAGACTGCTGCGGGTGAGGTGTGGCTGGGGACCTCCTTTCAGGAGCTAGCGTGTCCAGTTGGTGGAAGGAAATCACAGTAAAGGTGGTGATGGTGCTTCCTTCAAGTCCTCCCCCTTCCTTGGAGGGGAATAATGGTACTCCGGGGAGGGAGGTGTGGGAGTAGGGGGTTACTACGCTCTGCCTGAATCCTTGCACATCCTGAATACTCTGGTGATGGTAGTGAAACAAGTTTTTAAAGAGACAGGAAAGTGTTAGCAGCTTTTCATACACACATGGTTGTCCAGGTTTTATTTTCTGTACTGTTCCTTTCTGTAAATATTTTATAATCCTGTTTTTTAGTTGCAGTGAGATTGATCAATCATCTTTTTTCCAGGGTAGTCAGGGAGGTAACTCGTTGCGTATACTGTACACTGGTATTTTACACCCTATCCCCTTTATGGTCATCTTGATGGCTTTCATCAGTTGGGGAAATTTCATTTTGTCTTGTGAAAGACAATAAATGTTCAGTGTATCAAAATACTGTTTTCCTTGTGATTTGTTTAAAACTAGCGTGTGGATGGAAAGGGGAGAGGTTCTTTGCTAGCCTTGGGGGAAGATAGAGGCATTTGGAACCTCAGAAAAGCAAAGCAGTAGCTACATGGTAAATAATAGATGCTTTTTTTTTTTTTTTTTATTTAAGTTCTCCTGTATTGGTGTTTTTTATGTTCCTAAACATCTCTTTCAACCTTTGTTGGTAGCCTGTAGAAACTTTATTTTTGAAGTGCCACTAATAATTACAAAGTTACTTATTTTATGTACTCTTATTAAAAGGTTTACTTTGTATCAGGCCTCAGATACCCGCTGGATGCTTCTTGGACAAGTTACCTGAAGTAAAAATTGGTAAACAATTTCAGTTCTAAGAGCTTGGCAGGTAATTTTGCTTGTGGAAAATACCTGACTTCAAATTCTCTGAAGTCAGGGGTTTTAAGTTGCAGGTATTTTTTTTAAAAAGAAGAGCTTTCATGTTTCCAGCTTGAAGAAGTCTTCTATTTCAGCAGAAGTGTTCCTTTAGTTTCATTCACTATTCTATTTCAGCACAAGTGTTCCTTTAGCTTCATTCACTATATACTCCAATAACCCTTACCACACCACATGCAAGAAACAGAATTTTCTTCTCATTTGAAACAGAACTGCAAAACTCCTTGGGATCTTGTAGACAAATGAGTCTTAAGACCTATAAGGTCAGTTGTGTTTGCAACAAATCTCTCCCAGATGAATTGGTGCTTCAGCAAGGATAGAAAATATTGCAAATATGCAAAGTTTCGGCTGGAACACTGAATTTGAGCCCAAAACCTACTAATAGTGTCGTAAGTAAGATACAGCATAAAAGAAATTGAGAAAGCTCTTCGTTGTCCCTGCTGAAGAGCTTACGAGATTCTTAATGATTTTGAGGGTGAGTCATCTAGCATACCTATTTCTAGATGAATATATCTGGACTTGTGGAGTTTTAGATTTTTAATGAGGAGAGTTTATGCCAAGCAGCCAGACCAGCAGATACCTTGAAAAATACCTTTAGTTGGCTGTCTCAGACATAGCCGAGTACTCACTCTTTTGAGGTTAAATGTGTTTTGGGGAGACAGAATTATTATCTACCTAAACTTACACTTGAAAATTTTGAATCTGTTTCGCATTAATTCTGAATACAAACAGGTTTGTATAGCAGCTCTTTCTCTGGTTCAGGAGTTAATTGCACTTGTCAGTAGTATTGTAAATCTTCAGCTATATTTCTTTATATTTTAGCTTTTTTTTTTTTTTTTAAGGCATTTTTGTCTTTTAGTGAAACATGTGAATGGTGGTTTTGGAGGAAGGAGCATCGTTGTGGTACCTCTGAGCCTTGTTTTAATTGTGTTCCTTTTGCCATAATCTCGCATAGCTGAGCCACCTTTTCTTGTGGTGGGATAGAGAAAATGCTGTCTTGTGTGCGTGTGTGTACCTATCCTTTTCAGATGGAGACAAAGGGGTTTGAATTTGCTACATCTTTAAAATGGCTAAAAATATGAAACATAATACACAAGGACTGTACATAATATCAGAAAGAGCACTTCCTCATCCTGGCTTGGTTGAAAGGTGAAGTGTAAAAAAAGGTAGGTAGTTACTGGTAGACCCCTAAGATGCCTTTAAGGGGTTGTGGAGAAGGGAGGTGTAGGAGAGAGTAGTCCTGGAATGGGCTTTGTGGCCACATGGAAGAGCTGAATTTGCTTGTTGGTTGTTTTTTTTTTGTTGTTTGTTTTTGTGTTGTGTTTTTTTTTTTAATGGGAAGAATTCAAGGCCAGGGTGCCCACTGTCTTCTGTGGCTCTTGTGCAGGAGCCTTCTCACATTCTGTTGTGGTTTTGGATGAGCACATGAAGTTGGGAGCTGTGTGGCTACCTGGGATTGTGTGTACAGAAAAGCTGTAAGTGGGGCTAATAACTCATCTGATTCACCAGAGCTGTGGTTTGTCTTCAGCTATGTTTGAGTGGTTTGTTTTTTTGGTTTTTTTTTTTTTTTTCCCTTTCTTTCCTTTGATCCACTTCTAAGTGGAAGGAGCACAAAGATGTGAGAACTTCCTGTCCCTTTTTTCAATGCAATGGGATGTGTGGATGCCCTGACTTCAATCCATGTACTCAGGTACTGAAATAGAATATATTTATTGCAGTCACAGCAAGAAGTTAAGTGGTTGCCTGTCTAGATAGGAATGCAATGCTTAAGAGGAGCTGCTTGTGATGCTCAAAAGCAGATAAAACCTTCTGTGGTTTCTGTGGCTAATTCACCTAACTGTGCAACTTCCTCCTCCTTTTCTGATGAATCACTGGGAGCTTTCTCCAGTTAGAACACATTCCTTCAGTCTTATTTGGGCTAAAATCTACAGGACTGCTGGGCTACATTGTTACAGACCATCAAAATTTTTACTGTTACTCTTTCATTTTGTTTTCAAGAAATTAATGGAGTCTTCAAAGCCAGTGCTCACCTGCCAGTGGCTTTGCTCTTAGCAGAGCCATAATCTAAGATTAAAGGGAGAGACAAACAGCAATGGTGCCCATCTTCTGTATGACAACTTGGTGGCCAAACCACAAGCTGACAGTGACAGATCTGAGCTCTGTGGCTGAAAATTAGTGGAGGTAGTTTTACATCATGACAGGTATTGAGATTCTAACCTTAAACTGAGAATTCAAACTGTGCTGATTAGCACAAGCTGAGGAAATGGTTTATCCATCTTAGGGCATGCAACTTGCTGAAGTAATCTTCTGGTTCTTCATCATCCACAGAAATGATGCGCCATAGCAGAAACATCAAATCCAGCTTTGAGGGCTGCTGCCATCCTTTTCTCCCCCAGCATCAGAAATTATTACAAAGCATTTTCATTGCTAAACTGGCAATACTTGAGACGGCAAGATGAATTTTTTCCCATTTATTCAAGTGTTATTTTTGGCCTCTGTTAATCCACTGAATAACACCATTAAAGAGAGATGCTTTCTAAATGTTGCTGAAATTTCCGAGTAGGGAACTGATCTTAGTTGCCCAAAACTAAAAAAAAAGTGTGAAATACTTTGTATGTGCTATGACATGTATATTTTGCCTTGTTTTGTAATCTGGAACAGTTTAGATCAGAATTCCTATTACTGTACCTCTCTGGAAAGAAGGATGTGTCTCTTTCTTACTCTGAGGGGCAGAGTTCAGATGAAATGTCTTTTGGTTGTTTGATTGTTTTGAGTGGCTTTGTCTGGGTGGGTTTCATTGTGTTTGGGTTTGTATTGTGGGGTTTTTTTTTTGCTAGGCCATCATGATAGGCTGAGAGCAGTCATATCTCTGTCTTTCCCTGAATGATGACAGTGCTCGTATCCAGGGTAAGCAGCATAGTCTGGCACACACACTATTCACTTCACTGTAATTTTATGATACCTATGTAATGGGACCTGGGTTGCTTTATAAACAAGAGCCATGAGTTAGAGTACAAAAGCATCAACAAATGAAGAAGGGAACAAAAAAAAAGTCACAGAACTGGAATTCAGGGGAAAGAGCAGAATTCCATGCTGCGGGGAAAAAATGGAGGAAATGACACTGTGCAATACTAGGGTGGCAAAGTCCAGGGTGCAGGCTCCTTCATTGCTTTGAAATGAGAATAGTATCTGCCATTGCTCAAAATATAGAAAAGATGTCAGGGACTAAAGAGAAACTATGGGTAATTAGAGTAAAAGAGAGAAAAAAAAAAAAAAAAAAAGAAAAAACAAACAAACAACAAAGCAGGAATCCTGGTGCAAGACAGGGACAGATGTACCAAACCTCTTTGATCTTGAAGTCTGAGTAACTTCTAATGTTCTGCAGAACAGCCCTGCAAATAATACTGTATTAGTTTAATTGCAATAACAGTTGAGTAATTGTCTCCTGAAGCAGAGAAAATTCCTGTGTTAATGCGTTCCTGCCTGATTTCTGCAGATATCGGTAGTGCTAGGTTGCAAATGTGCCTACTGATGGAAGCATTTCCTAATAATAATGACAACAAATAATCCTGTAGTAGCATTTTTCAGGTTCTAAATACAGGGTTATTTCTAAGACAGCAAGCAAGGGGCTCCCCCCGTTCCTGGGGGTCAGCTGCCAGCCGCTGCGCTCCTCAGGCACACGTTTCCCTGTAAGATGAACTCCTGGGCCACAGCTCGGAGCCAGAGGCGGCTGCACTGCGCGGAACCGGGGCTTGGACCCGCCCCGCCGCTGCTCCAT
>JAOEHY010034701.1:0-14809 GCA_025447955.1 Psilopsiagon aurifrons
GTTTTGTTTTTTTTTTTTTTTTTTTTTTTTTTTTCATTTTTGTGCAACATAGAATCATAAAACAGTTAAGGTTGGAAAGGACCTTAAGATCATTTAGTTCCAACCCCCCCTGCCATAGGCAGGGACACCTCACACTAAACCATGCCACCCAAGGCTCTGTCCAATCTGGCCTTGAACACAGCACATAGAACTAGGTGGCTTCTTGAAAAATATTTCCCTCAACACTGTATTCATTTACAGACAATGGATTTCAAAGTCTAATGCACAAGCTTCTAGGTGAAATGGTGAATTTTCCATTTCTGGAGGCAGGTGGATAACTCCAGCAAGTGACAGCTTCATCTTGGGTGCCAATATTCTCCTTGTACCCACTTTCATCATTTTTAGATGAGGTTCAATGTGTTCACTGTGATGAAGCTCTTATAAAGATCGCTGCTTCCACTACGAGTGCAATACAGAGCAATAACGAAACTGCTGTGGTTTATCTCCCAGAGGTATAGAAGTAAAACACCACCACTTACCTAGAAAAACTGGGCTGTAAAGTGTGACAGTTCAATAACAGCTTCGTGGGCAGTTCAACTATTCCTGCAGGAAGGAAAATTCAAGTCCTGGAGAGCACAGAAGACCAGACTGGGGAGGGCATGACCCCTCATAGTTGTGGTTAAACTTTTGGCTCTTTGGAAAAAAACCAGCTCTTTCTCAGCCTTTAGGGCTAACACATTCAGCCTTCCCCAGTTTAAACCACTGGTACAGATTTCAAACTCCAAGTTATTAATCTGATGAGCTCCAATGGAATGAATGCTAGTGTTTAAATGCTTTAATCATTAAAGTTAAAATCAGCCTTATTAAACTGAATGGGACTACTGTGTCTTTAATTTGCACCAAAGAAGTCATATGACAGTTTTCAGCAGTGTATACCAAGGTACGTTCACCCTTGCTAATTCAGAACTGGAGAATATGGTGACACTCCTGGTACATGTAAGCTAGCTTTGGTAATGAAATCTCTCTAGATTCATGTGTATAAAGCTTCCTGAAAGCACAGAAAGACCGTGGCACTGGAGAGATAGCTGAACAGTGTCTGCAATAGCACATTGTGTAATTTGCATTGTTAAAGATAGAAAAGAAAGCTACCTGCTTCTCACTTTCTTTTTCCATGCTTAAAAGTATTTGGTTTGTATATTTATTGTAAAATAATACTTCCAACTTTTAATTGTCCTTTCCCCAAGTCACAGAATCATGGATATTCCATAACAGTCATCTGTTTCACCACCAAAAATTAAGGGAAGTTTCCAGTTGCTAGTACTTTGCAAAGGCATTAGCCCTTGCTCCCAAGGCTTGCTCTTTCTTATGCGCTTTTTTCCACCTCTGCCCATGGTACAATTAGTTGGAAAAGCAGCCTGGTGTCTACAGAACCAAAAAATAGCTATTATTTTAACTGAGTCTGGGAAACTGACCTTGGTGGTGTCAGCATCTGGGAAAGTCACCTGTCAGTCAGCTAACTTCAGTGTGTACCACCTTGATCCGAGCAGAAACAGCTTCCCTGGTTACTATAGTTCCCAAAGACTTCTCCCTCACCTGTCATTATTGCAGAGCTATTGTCCTGAATTCAGCAACCAATGGTGTAATTGCCATACCCACATTCACAGACAAAGCCTGACAGTCATTAATATACATGAGCTCTATATATTTATCCTGCAGTTGGCCTAAATACATCTCTACCTGTTGCCGATCAGGAATGTGATAGTCTCATTCCCTAGAACAGTTCTCAGAAGTTAAGCAAGTTCAGTCACTCACAACTGCAAATAATTTTAATAACTGTATGATGGAAAAAGTCACAGGAGACATCACTTGTCACGCTCCTACTCCACTGTGGGGATTTAAAGAATGAAGAATTTCTGGAAGGGATATCCTAGACACAAAACCAGCATGAAACCAGAAGCTGCAAATGTAATTGGAACCTGAGTCTTATTTCAGTTTTCAATGTATGGTTTCTTCTTCCTGCGTTATTGGCTCCTATTTAAGCCTTAAGCCATTTTATATTCTAGCTGTGCACTCCTTATCATTCCTCTCCCCTTCACCTTCTGCCCACATAACATCTGTGGAAAGAGGAGAAATAAAAAAGCATATAGAATTAACATAGATTGGTATTTTTAGTATTCTAGGACTAAATATTTGGCCTGGGTAGCTTAAGTAGCAGCTATGTACCCTAGCCTTTGAAAACAGCTGTTTAAGTAGCACAATATTCAGAAAGTCTGTAATGGACTATGTGAACCCTTAGCTACCAATCACTAGGCTACTGGCTGACATTATTTCAGATTCTTGTTTTGCAGTTGTCTTAAACTAACCCAAAATAAATATGCATCACCTCCAGCACTAGTCACCTTCCTCACATCAGCCAAATTACAGAAAGCTTCAGAATTCAATGTTTTGTTTTTTTTTTTTTTATTGGAGTACATCTGTAACAGTTTGTGGATAACAACTAAAATGGTACTTAGACGTGTGAGGTTCAGTATTCCTGCCTAACAGATGGAGAAACCAAGACAAAGGCAAAATTACTTTTCCAAGATTATACAGCATGTCAATGGCAGAGTACAATTCAAAGCTTCTGGTCTCTAATCCTATAATCCTCTTTCCAAAATCTATTAGCAGAACCAAGTATGCTGTTCCAGTGATGGCGGTGAATGCTCCATTCTTCTGCACACTCCACCCCAGGTATCACAAACTGACCATCCAAGATGGTAACACGTGAGTAACTCACAACAGCGTTGAACACCACAATTCAAATTACACCACACCCCAGTTTCTGACTAGCAACACTAAATTCAATGGCTTTAACTCTGAAACAATTTTTCCTAGGTTGTTGAATTAGGCTGCTGAGTCAGCCCTGTATAAAAACTTGTCTTACGCTAAACGGGGAGATGAAAACAGCAATTTGTGCCTCCCTTTTATGTAGAGTGATCCTATCTCTGAATTCACTCCCTATTGCTGAATGCAAGCTGTACTTAATAGGTAGCAACCTGAGTCTCCCACACTATTGCATTCAAAATGTCTGGATGGAGCTGTTTCTAGGGATACAGTAGAAGTTGCATAAAAGACGAAAAAAGGGTAATGCTAAAGCCTCAGTCATTTATATGAGTGAGTCTAAACTTTCGCAGAAACTTGCTGGGATCTGAAATAAGTATTTTTTTCTTCTTTCCTGTAGATGCATACACAAAATGGTTTACTCCACCCAAAAGGCAATGATTCCTGGGTATTGCCTTTTTATTTGGATTGAGGTTTGGGAAACTGTAGAATAGTATACCAGAAACACCAGCAAGGACTTCTCTGAAGGAATATGAGGCTAAATATACTCTGTAATACACTCTGAATGATCAACATAACATTAAACAATTTTAGACACTAGAACTTAAAAAAAAAAAAAAGTTATAACTTAGTATACTAACTAAAATGCCATCATTTCCACTCAAAACCCACAGTGACAAGCAGCAAGGGTTGTTTACGCTGGCATTACTGAAGCTACAAGGGATTATGTGTGTTGCAACTTAACAATCACAAGACATTTTTACCTCACCTGTGAACAAAGCCAAAACCTAGAACACTGTCTTTCAACATATTTATTTACCACTTAGGAACCCTCCTGAGTTTGAAACGATTGGTTCTGTTGTAACAGCTTTGAAAATCTAAAGTTCTGTTTTGGTTTTAAGAAACATTAATTGTATATTGTAACAATGTGTATCAACAGACTTTATTTTCATTATGCTTTAATTAAATACAAATGCATCTTGAGAGTCTGATGATTCAGCTTTACCCATACCAAATCAACAGAGAGGGGATTTTCATTGCTAAGATAACAAGAGATCCTAAAAGCTGCGACTTCCCATTTCAGCTCTCAGCGTCCATGATCTGAAGTTACAGCCAGGGCAGCGAAGAACTCAACCAGCTCTACTTTAGCGGAGAGATGAAAGGCTGACACCTTCATCACACGAGGATCTGTCTCCAGCAGTCAGCTCCCAGACGCCGCTGGCCAGAGGGCGAGGTGTCAGCGTGAGGGATACAGAAAGCCGGACTTGAAGCTAACACCGCACTCACTCTCTGCCCTCCGGCGTCCCGTAGCGGCGCTCGGCCGCAGGGCTACAGCTGCCGCTGCTTGTGCCGGGGGTTGGTTTTGCAGAGCACGTAGAGCCGGCCCCGCCGCCGGACCATGAAGCAGTCCTTGCAGCGCCTCTTCAGCGACACTTTGCTCTTCAGCCCCGCAAGGAGCGGCGGCAGCAGCCCGATCGGCAGCTGGGGGGCCAGAAGGGGGCGGGGGGCGGCCGCCCCGCACCACGGCGGCAGAGCCCTGCTCACCGGGGCGGGCAGTAGCACCGCCCGCCACCACGGAGCCAAGGAACTAAAGGGCGAGCGGCCCAGCGAGCCGAGCGGCCCTGCGACCGCCCTGGCCAGGAAAGGCAGCATGCTGTGCACCCTGCGGGATAGAGCACCGTGAGGACACACACCACACACCACACCACACCCCACCCCACGCCACGCCACGCTGCAGCAGCAGCCCTCCCTGTCCCTCCTCCTCCCACCGCCCCCAGCCCCCGGCAGGAGGCAGCCCCCACGGACCGACCCGCCACCCGCGTCTCGCCTCACGCCCCGGCTCAACGCCTCGCGCACCCCGCGCATGCGCTCACGCCACGGCCCAGCGGAAAGGCGAGGAAGCCGGAGGGGTGCGGGGCAAGGACAGCTACCGCGCCTGCGCCGGCAGGCTGCGGAGATCACGTGTCCAGCCCAAGATGGCGGCGCCCAGCGCGACCTTCCGCCGGTTGCTGTTGCTGCGCCGGTCGCTGCCGGTGGCGGTCGCCGCTCGACCCTACGGTGTGCGGGCCTCCGGTACCGGCGAGCTGGTGACGCACACCGGGCAGGTGAGCGTGTGGGGCCGCGGAGAGAGGAGGGCGGCGCGGCGGTCGGTGGTGCTCCTCCGTCTACTGGGGACGGCGGGAGTGGCAGGGCCGCGTCTCCTGCCGCGCTGGTGCTTGTGGAAAAACACTGCCGGTGCTGCGAGTGGCACGGTGGTCTGCTTCATCTAATATGCGCTGCGGAAATCGGTGCTCTTGGATGATGCTTAAGCACAGGTACGCTTGGTCTTAGAGAAAAAAGACTTAATTTGGGCGATATGTCATGCGTGAGGACTCCCTGCATATGGCAGAGGTTTGGAATTGGTTGATATTTAAAGTCCCTTCCTACTGAAACCGCTCTATGGTTGTGTGAGTTAGGAGCAAGGTCACTGACTGTTACCAAGTGCTGTGGTATGAGTCCAACAATTGACACGGGTGGAGAGTTGACAAGTAGGAGGTACCCTGCTGTCAGTACCTTGGTGTCAGTGCCTTGTAGCTCCTTTTCATCTGTTCTTCGGTGTCAAAGCTGAATGTGAGAACTGGGAGGCTTATGTAGTGTCTTGTAGAGATGGGAGACAAGCATGGCTGGTGGAGCTAGCACAGGAGGGTTCTCGCTGTGCTTACTGAACCGGAACATAAATAAACATGAAACTTGAATTTCCTACTTTAGTCCACCTTACAGATGGCAGTGTGGGATCAAAGAACAGCATTATAAATAATTTTTTCTTTGTATTTATTGTCAGAGCTAAGGCTTCTATTTACTGGCTTTAACTCCTGCACTGCCTTTATTTTCTATTTTCCAACCTAAAATGTACTTTTCTGTGTGACAGAAATTTTCTGTGCAGAACATGCATGTAAGATGATGCCCATGCTTGGAACTGAGGAAACAATTTTAACTATTTAGTCATGACAGTCTGTAAGCCTTTGTGTTCTTTTTTTATGGTTATTGCTTTTTAAATCAATCAAGTTTGTTTTATTTCCTAGGTATACGATGAAAAGGATTATAGAAGAGTTAGATTCGTTGGACGGCAAAAGGAGGTAACTCATTCTACTTTTAGTCATAGTAGAGAGTGTAGTTTGAGGGATTTCTTGTATCTGGTGTTGATGATTGATGTCCTTAACTTGCATGTCATTAAACAAACAAACCTAAACACCCAAAAAACCTCAACAACAAACAGCAAACCAACCAACTCCCAAAACCACAACCAGGAAAAAAAACCAACCCCAGATACCTACTAAACCCAATCTGGTATAAATTTTGGGGTTTGGTGATTTTTCCATTACGTTGAAAGTTCTAATTTTAATTTAAGACAATTTATAGTAACTTCTGTGTACCTTTCTACTTTTTGGGAAATTCAGGACTTGTCCTACACCTGCTAAGTGCTTACATTTAGGCATTTGAAGATCTTAAAGTTGGATTTTTTATCTCAAGTATGTGTTTTAAGAAAATTTTAAGTGTTTTTTTAGTACTGTTGACGTTTGGAAAAAAACATAATTAAATGCCCTGTTGAATTGTGCATCTACACATAAGTTTAAATGCATGTTTAGAAGCTTAATCTGCTTCTGTATAGTTAAAACCCTGAGCTTTACCTAATTGATTTTTTAATGAAGCCACTTCATTTCCAGAGGCTGGAGCACATTTGCTGAACAGTGATGTAACAGATAAAACTAAAATTTAGAGTATTCTGAAATAATGAAACCTCAATGGCAAAGTTGAGTAACACCAGCATCAGCCAAATGTACTATGAAGTTATCTGGTGCGCCTGTTGCTGCTGCTTATCAGTAGAGCGGGTATGTGAAATTATAAGCCCTTTAGCACTGAGTTCTCTCTAAAGATTGAACAGCACTGCTCCATTAGGCATCTGCTGGTCTCAAGGAGAGAAACAGATTGTTTCAGCTAAATTGTATCCTTCAGTGCCAGAGCATCTGATGAGTGCCTTAGTGTTAATGCTATAAATGTGTATATATAGTAGAGGCATTAAATATAAGGTGTGATAGATTTTTAGTACAGTTTTGTGTAATTATTCCCTTCTTAAGTTAACTTGAAGTAATTTTGCTGGTTTTTGAGATTTTGTATTGAGTATACTTTTTTATATCGCTATACTTGTGCTGTGTGGCACAAATGAGGATTCTGCATGGGAAATAGTTAAATGAAAATGTCACTTAAAATGCTGTAGTAGTTTACTTCTGGGAGCATAGCAGCAAAGTAGGTCTCTCCCAGATGCAATGCCTGTTTTTATGCTACTTCTCTAGCTTTGTAGGAAGCACTTCTTAAGCCTAATTCTCCATAGGACATTGGTCCCTCTGATATGCCTTTGCCAGCAGCTGATTTCGGACTGTCTGTGGTAAGGATCACCCAGGGTTTTCAATTCAGCCTGAATCCTCCTTCTCCAGTAAAAGACAAGCTTTAAGTCTGCTGAACAAGATTTAATGCTAGGGTTTAATTGTGAAATTGGAAGAAAATTTACCTCTTAAATACTGAAATGATCCTCATCTGTGCTTACTAATGGGATCTCTCTCTAGGAGCTTTGCTATTATTCCCTAATGTGTTTCAGCTGCTAGCGTTAGGGTTTCGTAGCCACGTCTGTAGTCTGAATATTGTATGGTGTCTCAGAAATGTTGTGAAGAGTGAAGTTACGCTTCTGATCTTGAAGCAGGGGTGTACCGTGGTAGTATCTCCTTCTTTCTTCAGGATGAAATAAAAGGTGCACAGTTTTGAACGTTATTAAAAGCAGCTGTAAAAATCATTGCAGGTTGGCAAAGATTACATGTGACTTGCAGATGCAGGCCCCAGCCTGTGAGTCTCTTGATGTCCCAAATTTGCTTCCATACCAAAAAATATATTTTGTTGACTTTATTTAGCTAGCATCTTCCTTAGGTAAAGAAAATCTCATTGTTGGCAAAACTGACTTTTCAACTGCTATACCAAAAATTCACATTTGGGGGGAACTCAGTTGGAGGCTTGGTGAAAGATCTTAAGTTGTTGTGTATAGAACTATATAAAAGTATCATTGCAGTTCTTAGGGACTCATGTTTTTCCTAAGAATCTCATCTTCATTCAAATACCAGTATGCTTGAGCCTTACACAGAGAGCATTAGATAGTGCCTTCTTTGAGTGTGTGTATTTTACATTTGTGAGTGTATAACATTGCCTTTGAAAAAGCTGGCCCCTCCTGGAGCATGTTTACATGAGGGGTAGGAGGGGTTATCTGCTCAATGCTGGCTCAGGGCATATTGGAAGAGGCTGATGCAGATGAGGGAGGAAAGCTCTGTGGCTAGGTGCTGCAGGTCCTGCTGAGGCACAAGTTGCTGTGTCACAGGCCTGTCCAGAGGTTGGTACATTTGCCAGGCCATGCAGTTGTGACCTTGAAAAAAGCCGTACTTGTCACTGATGTGCATATTCAGGAAGTGTGTATAATATGGATTTACAGAGTGGCACATCTTTTCTAATGCTGAACAGTTTGCCTTTCTGACTGTTGTTATGCTGTTATGTTGTTATTCCTGTGAATACATGAATAGAATAAGATGCATGCTGAGAGGCTCTAAATTACCAGCAGTTGTTTTATCTCACTCCCGACCTTACTTGTCCCACTATTTTTATCAGTGGTGAATCTTCTGCAATTTTATCAGGTAGTCACTAAAACACAGTGCACAGGCAGTGTCAGTTAAATATCTTATATTCTTGGCCTCTTGGTCCTGCTCGCCTCTCCTGAATCAGCTTAGGTCACATTGTAAACCTGAGCACTGATGTGGTTGGTGCATCAGGGGAAAGGGATTACTTTTTCAGAGTTGACCATGCAGTAGTGACATGTAGTCACTGATCTGGGATTTATCACAGCCTGAAAGTTGGTGGAGGAGGTGGGAGAAAATTCAGGAAGGACCTTCTCAAGATGGCTGTAGTGGAACTGCTTGTGGAGCTAGTAAATGTTAATTGCTTTCTGTCTGAGTGGGAAAGGTATCTCAAAGTTTCTTTTTTTTCTCTTACAGGTGAACAAGAATTTTGCTATTGATCTGATAGCAGAGCAGCCCGTGAGTGAAGTTGAAAGCAGAGTGATATCATGCGATGGTGGTGGTGGAGCTTTGGGACATCCTAAAGTGTACATAAACTTGGTAATATCTTTGTTCTGCATATAGGATGTTTTGCCTGTAAATTCTTGTTTGTAGTTTATCTACTTTTGGGCATGCTAGTTTAACAAAGTAAAAGGAGTAACCACCTGAGGTGCTCATTTTGTTTAGTGCCTAATGTAAAATTAAAATTTCTAGTCAGAATAGTTAGAGGGCTTCCATTTGAAGATGCAGAAATTTCTTTTTGAAATTTGATTTGTTTGATAGGACAGTAATTTTAATTTTAATTTTTTTAAGTAATTAACTGAAGCAGTATGAACAAGCAGTGCCCTGAGAGCAAAAAATAACATGCTGCTTGTATTTTCAGACACTTATTCTGATTATTTAAATGCCACTGTGGTGTAGATTTAGGATACAATTGCAGTATTGTTGGGAACATGCAGTTTACTTTGAACCTTGCAAGTTCAAGGAAAAGAAGGGGGGTGGGGGGGAAAAAGCCCTAAACAAACAAACAAATCAACCAGTTCTTCTTTCAGTCTTTCAGAATCTTGGTAGCTGCAAAGATTAAACGTTTCAATCATGGTTAGAGAATCAATGAAGAATAAATGTTGTCTTATCCTCCTGTTAACAGTAGTGACACTTTCCAGTGTATTCTGATTCTAGAGAGTGGAAATATTCAGGCTACTGTCCTGTGAACTCAGTGGAATCAGCGATGCCTTGTTGCTTAGATACTGTTCTTTGGCAGACCCTGACTGCAAATGTCTGAAAATCTTTGCTTGCTCACCCAAAATTTAACATTTGCTTTAAAGCCAAAACAATGGTGGAGGAGAGCTGAGGTGCTTTAGGATCAGTGTTGCTGTGACTCCTAACTATAATCACAAGCATTTCTATTTTGAACAAAGTAAGAATATTGCATTATTCAAAGTCACGTGCTCAGAGATTCTCATTCAGAACCCTTAGGAAGCTTGTGTTCTTCAGTCTTAAGTTAACTTCTGCAACACATTGCATTTATATTGATTTGTTTGACTTGTGCCATGCTCTTCTTGAATGCCTTATTTTTTTTGTGAATTTTGTGATCTTTTTGTGTTAACAATCAAATTGCAAGATGTCTGTTGTTTAGTTCTGAAAGCTTAATTTCAGCAAACGGGGAGAATGGTATTAGACCAGCTTTTTTCCCCTAGCCCTAAAAATTGAAATCCAGGCTTTTGGTGGTGGATGGTAGCTTGGATTTTTCACTTCTAATTCTGTATTAAGGAAGGAGAACCATTTCATGACTTAGATGGTTATGTTGCTAAATAACAGAAGATCCCTGTCTTGTGTTTTGTTGTGTTAGGAAGGACTGCAGCAAGAGCTTGCAGTCAATCACACTTAAATATTTAAAAAAATGCAATGTGTCTTTTGGAGATAAGAATAAAATTTCATGCAGTAGTAACTGCTACTTTTCTCCAAAATGTTTTCTTTCAGAATTCCTCCCAGAATCCTACAGAAATTTCCCCCTTCCTGCAGCTAACTCTGTAGCTTACATTACTGGCGAAAATTCCAGTTTAGGTACAGCTTGGAAATGCCAAATCTTGTTTTGAATTCAAATAATTATGAAATGAAGTTTTCAGAACACTGGGACAGATACAATTGAACTTACTTAAGATGGCCAGTTTGGCAGTAGTATGCTTTATTGCTGAAGAGATTTCACTTGACTTGACTTTAAAATTGTACTGTTGAGATTAGACCTGGTGGAGATTAGACCTGGCAGAAGGGAAGCTGCATAGGAAACAGAAATCAAGCATGAACCTCATACCATTGTCCTTACTTCCACTGTTTCAAATAAGATTGAACTCTGTACTTCAGCTATATTGATCTATTTTAATGTGGCACATGTAAGGAAGACAAAATCTGTGATTTCTGACAGTTCTGTGAAGTGGAACTATAGCAGCTCTTGTATTTTTATGTTTTTGCAGGACAAAGATACAAAGACTGGAACATGTGGCTACTGTGGACTTCAGTTTAAACAGAAACATCACTGAAAGATTGTCCCTGCATGCTTGCAGATTTCTGTTCAGATGTTAATGTTTAATTATAAATAAATGATATATGTTTAGAAACCCAAGATTAGTGTTTGTGATTAGGAATGTCCAGTCTGTAGCTTTTTAAACCTGGGTTGTCAAGTATTGGAGAGCTGAATGGTATTACAATACCTTCTTTGTGCTTAATTTGGTTTTCATGGAGCAAATGTCCTGCCTTGTTTGGCAGGCTTGCCAGTGGCATTTGGCTGCAGCATAGGCTAGGTTTGTAGTGGATAGATTTGTATTCTTTTCAACACTGAATTGGATATGTATGTTTACTGGGGGATTAATTATCTTAGGTGTTTGTCTTGGCATTGTTTGACACTCTTAATTTGTTCATGGCCTAATATCTATAGCTAGATTCACAAGTGGAAGTACAGTGATATTATGATACTCAGCATTACAACACTTACTCCTGGAAGCAAAACTGTCATCCTTGAATTAAATAGCTACACTTGTTACTTGATTAAAATAAACAGACAGTGCCTTAGAGTATGATAATCAGTGTGAGCTGGAGAACTACCTAATTGGCAGACGCGAAAGGTGAGGACATAAGCGTTTGTCCTCCAGTTGAGAGGATAGAGTATAAATAACTGATTCTGTTTGGGCTTCACACCCTTGAAACCTCTTTATGAACTAGGTTTTGTCAGACTCAAAGCAGGAATTGCTCTATTGCAGGGAGCAGCTTCTGCTTCTTTAATACAAGTAATCTGACAATGAGAGCATCCATCCATCTCTGTGTAACACCATCTAGGCTGTATGAGGCTGGTTGTCATGCGTCATCTACCTTCTTGCTTATTTTCAGTTATGTTGCATTGAGTTATATAAGAGCGACCCTCAAACAGGGTGCATGTCTGGAGAATGAGAGTCAGAGCTTTGGTGTTTGTTCCGGAGATCATTTTAATTTGTCATTGACTGACTTTTTAAAATGCTGGTGATGGAACATGGTCCCAGGTAGTAATTTTTGCTTGGCTGAAGTTTTAATGGGTAGTGGTTTTTAAACCTGCTGTTTATGTCACTATAGTTAAAATGTGTTGGTATCAAGTTGAACCAAATTATGTGGGCCTACAGCTGCTTAACATGCTTGTTAGTTTATGGGTGAAGTTGAGCCAACGCAGTCAGTCTTACAGCAAGGTCTGAACTATTCTGTCTGTATAAGTTGTATGTTAGAGGCTATACTCACATGCATGTACACGTTGGGTTGCCCAGGGAAGTTGTGAATGCTCCATCCCTGGCAGTGTTCAAGGCCAGGTTGGACAGAGCCTTGGGTGGCATGGTTTAGTGTGAGGTGTCCCTGCCCATGGCAGGGAGGTTGGAACTAGATGATCTTGAGGTCCTTTCCAACCCAAACTAATCTATGATTCATTCCACTTGTAAGAGCATAACCTCCCTTTCTGATTCTTCTCCCTCTTTCTCCTTTCCTCTCTTTCTCTCCTGTCCATTGCTGCTTTTTTCAGTGGTCATCCACCTGGCCTTCATTCTTTTTCATGACCTAGGAATTACTTAGGAAGTAATACTAGAGCTAAGCATTGTAAATTCAGTACTGGTTACTGAGCTTTGACTTTTCTATAAGCTCAGGATCTGACTGAGGCTAGATGGGTGATAACGGTGGTTGTAGTTTTGTAATGTTAGTGTAGTGACCAAATGCAAGAAGACTTAATGTGTGTTGTATTTTGAGTAGCACCTGAAGCATGTACAAAGATGGCAAAGGATTCTTTCACTCAAATGATCTGTCAACTGAGCATATATGAGACATTATGAATGGTCTTTTGGTAAGTCTGTATCATGCTCTAAATATAAAATAATCACTTGAACTTGCGGTGTCTGTCTTCAAGTATAAATCTGGTTGCATTTTAGTCTGGCTCTCTACCAGTTTGTAGAGCGTTTTGGCTGGCACAGTTCTCTCATGGTGTAATCATCTCTGCAGAAAGACTTGGAACAAATAATCATATGTGATCCTCTTCCTTGGGCTTTTGATTTTCTTATGAATAATATATCTCCTTGGATCACTGCTGCTCATAATAAATTAATGATGTTTAAATTGGCACAGCATCTGCTGAGGACCCAGACAAATCTCATCCCATTGGTTTCAACTATGGAATGCTGTTCTTGGATATTCTCTCTAAAGTACTCATGATAGGCGAAGATTTTGACAACAGTGAAACAGAGAAGGTCTACTTCAATATGCTGATCTCCATAGGAAAACTTGAGACCTTGCTTATTAGAGTTTCCTGTGTGCCAAGTTTATGTATCCAGTTGGGAATGATTGTTTGTATAAAGCTTTGCACTCTGAGCCACACCGTCCACATACCTGTAGACAGATCAACCTTGATGTGCAGGAAAAGAAAGTGGTGGAAAGCAAAAACTTTTACTGTGTTCACAAGCAGATACATGCAAAAATGGATCTATGTGGAGAGAGTAAAGCACATATGCACCACATCAGCATTACAGTTTTCAGGCAACAAATTCAGACTAGAAAGCAACATTAAATAAAATTTTCAGACTTAAATTCTATCAATCACTGGTTCATTCCTTGTAAATAATTTATCCAGGCTGGAACTATAGTCTCTTACTCTCTGATAACGAGAGTGCAAATCATAGTTTATACACTGTTGCTGTGGAAATATGAAGTATTATACCTTGATGTGTAGCTTGTCTTAAAAACTATATGTTGCCTTTACCTATTAGAATCACGTAGGCTTTTTTCCCTTTACTGCCAGGCGTGAAGCTTTTCTTGGTGAAAATCACTTACGTATTTAAACTTTGAAACCAAATAAGGACTATCTACCCTTTCCCCATATTACTTGATAGCCGTCAGTTCTCTAATTAAAAACTAAAATGAATTTACAAGGCGAGCCCTGTTTGTTCACAGAAGCAAAAAAGCACTACTATGACTGCAGCATAATATGCAAGCTCATCTTCTTAAAAACTTCTTTCAGTCCCATGGCATCTCATTGTACTCTGAAGTTGCTCTTGTAACAAGCTTCTCCAAATCAGCAGAAAGTATCTCTATACTTTTTACTGCCACCTGCCTTCATTAATTGCACTTTTAATTTAATGCTATTGCAAGTATCAGAGAAAATACAACATACTATAATAGCTATAGAAATATTTGGTTCTGTAATATCCACGTTGTTGGCTTTCTTTTGGGTCTTCCTGCTATTGCTCTACGTTGATTTGAGAGGCAATTCGATCTTTCTGTGGTGGTCTCCAAGTATGCCGCCTAAATTTAAAGCTAGGGATCCCTGAGGAGCACATCTGACAATTCAGTCTTGCCGGTGGAATAATTGATAAGGAAAAAAAGTCCCTGCATTCACCTTGTCATAGAGTTCATGGTGCAAATTATTATGTGTCTCCCTCTCCAGAGGTCCATTGGGACTTGTGTAACTAGGGAAGAACAGCAGTTCCAGTTTTTATAATCAGAGGTGATATAGTAGACAAAAAAAAAAAAAAAAATTAAAAATGTGTTAGGTTACATTGCTGTAAATATCATAGAATCATAGAATAGTTAGGGTTGGAAAGGACCTTAAGATCATCTAGTTCCAGCCCCCCTGCCATGAGCAGGGACTCCTCCCACTAAACCATATCACCCAAGGCTATGTCCAACCTGGCCTTGAGCACCACCAGTGATGGAGCGTTCACAACTTCCCTGGACAGCCCATTCCAGTGCCTCACCACCCTTACATTAAAGAGTTTCTTCCTCATATCCAACCTAAACCTCCCCTGTTTAAACCCATTGCCCCTTGTCCTATCACTACAGTCCCTAATGAAGAGTCCCTCCCCAGCATCCCTGTAGGCCCCCTTCAG
>JAOEHY010034701.1:14909-35673 GCA_025447955.1 Psilopsiagon aurifrons
ATGAGGTCTCCACACAGCCTTCTCTTCTCCAGGCTGAACAGCCCCAACTTTCTCATCCTATCTTCATACAGAAGGTGTTTCAGTCCCCTGATCATCCTTCTGACCCTTCTCTGCGCTTGCTCCAACAGTTTCATGTCCTTTTTATGCTGAGGACACCAGAACTGCACACAATGCTCTATGAATGAGCATCCTTTCATGTGGTTGTTTTTTTTTTGTCAAGCATTGTTCAGTGTTAGCAGCACAAGCAACAAGATGTGCCTTGAAGACTTTGCATGTCCACCTTGTGACAGCTTTCATTCCAGCCTTTCCAGACCCCAAAGCATTTTCTACTGACTGACTGCAGTGGGAGGTTACAAGTGGAACGTGATTATCAATTTTTCCATGTGCAGAGCAGCTCATGGAGCTCAGATGTGTTTGAGATATGGTGAATTTAACGGACAGTTACGGGAACATTGTTCTGCATCTGAAAATTATACGGTCATTATCAATTAATCTTGGTTGGTATTGCCATTCATCTCCATCCAAAATCCTTAGTGTTTGGGGTCCCTCAGTGTTGTTGAGCTGATGAAGCAAACACTGCCACGTGGAAGAACAGATCATAGAAGTGCAACAGAGGGATCAGGGTAGTAACCTGTGCAGTATGGAAATGATGCGATGCAGCACTTGTAACATTGTCTTCAAGCTCCTCTTGTTCTTTTTAAGAGGCTGTTAGTTTCCCTCAGTGTGACCAAATGCTGTGAGAATATGCATAACTGCAGTTATCCATATATCTTCTGCTGATACAACATCCTGCTTTGGGAAGTCCTTGCAGTAGCCTGCTGTGCATGCATTTTTATTGACGCCCTGCAACTGTATTCCAGGACAAATGCTATCAACAGCATTTTCTAGTGGATGTGTCATTTTAGTGAGTGCCAGTTTTCAACCAAAAAGTTCTTATCTCTAAGCAGTGTGAATCCAGTCGTGAAATGAAAACATTATCAGGCTTCTATGATAATTTTCCCCCTTATATCTCCAGTGGAGAAAATGAATTTCAATCTTAGAAGCCTGATGTGTATTTACTTGAGACAGAATGTTCTGGTGATTTTTTAAAAAACAAGCTGGGTGACGTGCAGAGGGGGGATGCAGGGGCTAATGCTTAAACATACTGTCAAATAGTCATTCATAACCATGAGGATCAGGAGCAAGGCTATTGCTTGTCTACACATGGGAGAAGATTCTTACCTAATATTGTTGATTATTGTTTTATAAGCTTGCCTCAAGTTTATTTGGATACTTATTCCTGCTATTGGTCTAAGTTGCTCTGAGAGGCTCTCAGGTATGTTTCTAGAGGTTTAAAATACTTGGTCTTGGTGCCTATGTGGTGAAATCTGGTATTTTCAGATCTGGTAACTGCGTTTCCCATATTTCTGGATGGGAGTTCAAGTTGGCTCTGTTTATGTTTGAGGAGGATAGGTTGCTTGGAGTTTTGGGAAGGAATAGCGAGATGTTTGAGCTGGCTGGTTTTTATTCCTAGCAGCCCTTGGCAAGAGGATTACTGACCATTTCGGTAGGCATGAATGTTGCAATGTAGTCCGCAGTTGTTGTCTCCAGCTGTGAACACCGGATGCCAAGCCAGAACACATGCTTGGGTAGTTTTTTGCTTGGCTTGTGCTCCTCAATGACCTTCCTGTAAGCAAAGCACAGGAGAAGTGTTGGGTCAGGAGGAAAGTATATATTAGGGATTATTTTGAAAAGAATAGCGTGGAACAGAAAACAGTTATGCTGCTGCCTAAACTGTATTTTCTCTACACTCCTAGTCCTCCTATTAAAACCAAAAAAGGTATATTAGAGTGGGGAAAAAGCTTAGAGAAGGGCAAATAACAAAAAGGTTTCTGTAGAAGGGAGTACAGGCTGAGTACTCTGTGACTTAGTCTGTTTAGAGTTATGATACAGAACTACAAAAAAAAGGTAGGGAAATTTGGATTGACTTTTGGAAAGACCAAATCATGGTTATTTGTAAAAGCCAGAAAATAATGATGAGCTGATTCTTTTGGGAGTATTTAGTCAGGTTAAAAAGAAAAGTTGTGCTTTTTTTAAACCAAAGTTGGCCATGCTACATGGAAATTTTACTTAGCCTCACAGAATCAGCTAGGTTGGAAAAGACCTGTAAAATCATCAAGTCCAACTATTACCCCAGCACTGCCAAGACCACCACTCAACTGTGTCACTGAAGGCCTCATCTACATTGGTTTTGAACACGTACAGGAACAGTGATTTCACCATTTCCCTAGGCAGCCTGTTCCAAAGCCTGAACACCTTCTCAGTGTTCAGAACAGAAGTTTTTGCTAATATCCACTCTAAACCTTCCCTGGAGCAGCATGAGGCCATTTCCTCTTGACCTAGTGCTTGTTATTCAAGAAAAGAGACCAGCCCTCATCTCGTTTTCAGGTAGTTGCAGAGAACGGTAAGGTCCCTTCTGAGCCTTCTCTTCTCCAAACTAAACAATCCCAGTTCCTTCAGCTGTTCCTCATCACATTTGTGCTCCATACCCTTCAGCAGCTTTGTTGTCCTTCTCTGGACCTGCTCCAGCACTTCACTGTCTCTCTTATAGTGAGGGTCCCAGAACTGAACACAGGATTTGAAGATCAGCCTCACCAGTGACAAGTACAAGGGGATGATGCCTTCCCTGGCCTGCTGGCCACCCTATTTCTGATACAGACCAGGACACTGTTGTCCTTCAGTAATGTTTCCCAAGGAATTCTGCCAATCAACATTCTAAACAGGCCAAAGTCAGCCCTGAAGAAGTCTAAGGTAGGGTTTTGCTGACCTTCTTCCCAACTTCTCCAAAGACTGAAAATTCAGTCATTTCATGATCATTTTGCCCATCTTGCTGGCTTAGAGCTGGTTTAAAAGGAGGGCACATGGATTAAAAACTATCCCATGTTCAGAGGACAGCTGCTATGACAGTAATACATACGGTGTAAAAGGCTGAAGGGAAATGAACAAAATAGAAGGCAAACAAGACCAATAGTGAGCATAGCTAAGGCTGATAAGAAGTGTGTAATTAC
This sequence comes from Psilopsiagon aurifrons, assembly GCA_025447955.1. NCBI lineage: Eukaryota > Metazoa > Chordata > Aves > Psittaciformes > Psittacidae > Psilopsiagon > Psilopsiagon aurifrons. The sequence continues at coordinate 17,957 of JAOEHY010034701.1, forward strand.
TTTAGGATCAGAAAAAAGTTTAACACATTGGTCTAATGTGAGAGGGATGTGGTGAAATAGCTGATGTAAAAAGGTAAGAAAATGAAAATATGTATGTGCTATATCATGTAATTGTAATTTCCATTAATAGGCAATCAAGGGATTGTTCTTTAGTAGCAGTTAAATTTAGACATTTTTAAATTGGCATGGCCAGATAATTAGTTTCAACAGGGCTGTCCAGTGAACTTCCTGAATCATTAATGTTGATTTTTGATAAGCTATGAAATAGTGGAGAAACAGCACAAAAACGGCTAACATGCCAGTATTCAAAGAGGGTAAAAGGCATGACCTGGATAATTACATGTCTGTCAGCCTGACATCACTTCTGGGCAAAATAATAAGGAACCTAATTAATAATGAATTAAAGAAGTGTTGTATAATTAGTGCCAATCAACATAAGTTATAGGAAAACCAGACCATGTCAAGCTAGCATGATGTATTTTTGATGAAATTAGAAGTAGTGGTTGATAAAGCTAAAAGTGTTAATGTAATATCCACTGATTTCTGTGAGGATTAGACTTAGAAGTCCATATTTTGATTCAGAAATGGAAGTCTAGCATAATCAAGCAGCAGCACTTCACATGTTTTACATGTATTAAAGGATAGTTAATTCCTGGGTGTGAAAATGTCAATGTAAAATGAAACTCATTGCTAAAAGGCCGCATTCCTCTTGCACTCTTGATGACATCCTTTCTCAACCCTATGGCACTTAGCTTCTTATCAGCATCCTAAAAACCATGTAATAGCTACTGATGGTTTGCCAAGGATTGAAGGGTTGAAGACTTAAGTAAGGAAGAGGGCTCAGCAGTGATACTATTTGCTGCCACTTACCCAGTCAAAGTTGGCACAAAGCTGAATGTGTTTCAATGCAATGACCCTTACAGGAAAAGTAAAAAGCTGTCTGTATTTATTGCAAAACTGTACTTCTGTGAAGTGATAACCATAACAGCCTCAGTTGCGATTTATCCTCTGTGAGCAGCAGCCTTAATAACTTCAGGTAGCAGGAAACAATGACTATTATATATGACTGGGGGTGTTTATTTATCATCGAATCAGTTTGAGTTTCCAGTTCAATTCTGTGTCATAAATAGCTTTTATGAACTTCGGAAGGATAAATAGAGATGTATTGAGTAGGCATATCTTTCTGAATTTGATGAGAGTGCATTTGTTACTTGAATACTGTGTCCAGTTTGAGGTCTGTGGTTTGTTAATTAATATGGCTAAATTAGAGAAAGTTCAGAGAAAGCCATGGCACTAATTACAAGAGTAGAAAATGTGATGTATAGTGAAAGATCTAACAAGCTTCATCTTTGCACTTCTTCATAAATGAGGTTAAGAGATGACTTGATGAGGGTCTACCAGTACAAATGCAGGGAACAAAACTTTGATAATGGCATCTTTTGTTTAGCTAGAAAGGATAGATCTAGTAGCTGGAAGCTATAGATAAGCAGATTCAGACAAAGGGAAAGGAGACTTCATGGTGTGAGTGATTTACAAAGGTCTGCAGTAGATTCTGCAGCACTCTTGACTGTTATTTTTAAGGTTGACATTTGTGAAAATGTGTATTAATTGAAACAAGTTTGAAATCTGGAAGCCATTATGTATGGCCTGTGTTACAAAAGCAGTGGTCCATTCTCAGTCATAGAAATGAAATGTGTATCAGGCCAGAGACACTGGTTCCATTGAACAGTGATGCTGTTAAAATATATCTTCCAGACCTTGCTCTGAGTAAGGCACAGGAAGGACTTGAACTTTGTTTTCCTAGAAGAATACTCTAGTAGTTTGAACGATGAGGACTTGACTTTTGCTGTTGCAAAAGAATCTCTTGCTTTTAGCTGTGTGGGAAAAGGCCAAACCTCAAATCCTGATGTTTATCCTGATGAGGAATTGTCATCATCTGCTGGGCATCTAACAAAGCCAGACAAACTGAAGTAAAAGGAAGTCAACACTAGGATATGGTCAGTTAGAGGACTTCGTATCTGTTCGCACTTGAGAGAACATCGGTGAAATCTGCACTACTTTTTAAGATAAAAATGAAAAAGGATTATTCCTGTTCAAACTTAAGTCACAGCTTCCAAAAGTTATGGCAATTTTGGTTTTGTCAGTATTGCTTTTGTGGTGCTCTTGATACTATACCAGATTCTGGAATGAAGAGGCTTGTGCTTCTGTAAGTTTTGCTTACCCTCTTAAATGCCACTTGATTACAGTGGCTTCTCAGGTTTTCCATGGCTTATATGAAGGAGCAAGCATTGAGCATCTCCTGTATTGGATAATAGCATCTTCTTCAAGAACAGCCCTGGAATAAAGTGTTTATTATTTAATCATGAAATGTCTGATGTTGATGTCAATTAGCATTAATTAGAAATCATCACACTGAGACATTTGGGGGGAGCCCAAGACAGAATTAGGGGAAGCTGTATGTACTAGTGAAACGTCTATATTAATGCTAAAAGCAGTTGGAAGGATTTTTAAGGTATATTTTAAAACAAGCAAACAAAGCAAAAACAGATGCTAATCCCTCATAGAGGGAATAAAAAGAGAAAAATACCATAATTATTCCACAGAAAGAAACTATTTAACAAAAAATATCCTGTGATTGGAAACCAGCTGATATTTATATATACGCTGATGAAATGTGTTCTGTTCCAGTGGTAAATGGAAAGGATGTTAGGCATATACTCCCAGTAAAGACCTTTAGACTTGTGGGACTGTATAACATTGAAAACAATTGGCTGAAGAGCTTTCAATGTCATTGATATTGACAGCTCTAACTCCTTGGAACACAGGTAAGCCTTCAGAAAATTTCAAGAAAGCTAATATGGTGATATTTAAAGTTGCTGTTGATAGCAGCATCTTGCTGATCATTCTTACTGTTTCCTGCTCCATTAAAAGAAGATGATTAGCATCTGTTATTTTACCTCCATGACGGTTTTTAGATACTGTATCCTATAACCTTTGTTTTCTTTTGCTAAGATGCACAAAATGAGGGTTTATTTTTTTGTGACTCAACACTCAGCAATTTCTCAACACCTTAAAATATGAATAGCTACAGTGAATATAATAACGTAGCATTAAGCACATTGCTGCTGCATGCATAAATAAAATAGCAGGGAAGGAATCCCCTTTGTATTTAAGGGAACAGATTCACTTTCTTGGATAGCATAGTACTGGAAGCTTATGCAGATATGCTTGTCCACTCTGCACTCTTGATCTTCATTCATTGCAGTTCCTATGCAGTATATTTATTCTGTATGCTAGTTCTGCTCCTGACTGCGTGACCTTGCACTTGATTGCATGAAATTTCCTTGAGCTTAGATGCGCTCAGCTGTGTGGTTCAAATCACTTTGTAAGCAGTTCTGTCTCTGTCTTTTTTTTTCACTCCTCTGCAAATATTTGCATAATAAGACATGGTTTTGTGTTTCTTTCTAATTCTGGATAACTGTTTTGCTTGGTGTCAGGCCTTGCCTAATGAGAAACTTTCTTGTTTGACAAGGATTTCCTCATTTGGAACAGCTTTTTGAAATCTGCCATCTAGCTATTCCTAATTTCATCTAATCATGGAAATATAACAATAGGCTAAAACTTTTCCTATTGTACTCAAAGCATTTACTGGCTTTACATCTTTTACAATATGAATTTTTCCTTGTGTCCTCTCTTCTCTACGTTTTGATTAATTTATATAGAACATTTTATCTGTTCCCTGTTTTTTATTTCAGTTGTTTTGTTATGAACATGTGCATTGATAGTTCATGTAGTTATTCGTGAACATGATCTGCTACCCCCTTTTAAAGCAGGCATTTATACAGTGTTCTTAATTGATGAAAAATGCTGAAAAAGTCAGAATTTTTTTTTTTTTTGGTGATTGATTTCTTTGCAAATATTCAGATGTGCGTGTTTGTGGTGGAGGCAGTAAGACCCAAACCAGGATTTATTTATTTGTTCATTATTTCATCACAGGTGAAACCCCTCATTTCCTGCTTGTAACTGATTTTGTTGCAGTTCTCAAATTCTGACTGAGTATTTGAGTGGTGGCAAATGTTAGCAGAAGGTTGGATAGGGCTGCTTTCTTACAGTAAGAGTACTTTGTTGTGTAAGGTGTGCTGAGTAACGCAAGGGCTGACAGTGCAAATACTCAAGTAATGAGAACAGACATCAGAGCTTTGGTTCCTTTGTAAATGTTCTAAGAACTTGGCTAACAGCTAGGGTCATGACAACTGAGGTAGAAACACAAGCTGTGTCTTTTAGACTCCGATTCCAAACACACATGCCCCCTTCTTCCCACCCCTTCTCTTTTTTCTGTCTTCAGCTCACTGACTGTTGTCAGGCCAAGTCTGTAAGTCAATGTGTTCATCTTCTGCATGTTTTGCTATATAGGAAACATTAGCACTAAGATTTCTGGTCTTGGAGTTGGGCATGTGATTTTTATGAGCTGTAGTTCTGTAACTGCCATGCTGTCTGTATCCTGTCTAGTTTTCCAAATAAGGTTTTATGTTAAAAAAGTACAGAATAAACTTCCTTTCTTCCTTTCCTTTACAACTATTTAATATTATTTAAAAGTTGGAGCTGGAGTGTATGCAACAAAACCAAACTGGTCAGTATGAGAGAATAAGCTTTAAATATTTTCTTTTTATTTTTGCTTTTTACTTTCTCTATTGTCTTCATTGAATTGTGTTCATTGTATGAGGTTTGCACTATATGGATATCTGTAAAATATTTTTACAAGTATATGGGTAGCCTTCCATGTTGGTAAATCTTAACCAGTTACAAAGCAAACATGATGCAGTACTTTCTTCATTATGAAGGGTGGGAGAAAAGAGCCTTATGCCATTCAAGTCAAGATATATATGTGTATTGGGCAGTTGGAAAAAGTTGAGGGGGGAAACAAACTCACAATGATTTAATACTTTTTTTGGTGGCTTGCCAGCGAAGCTAAGGGAAGTCACATTGTCAGCTCATCACTCTGTACCCCATGGTACTATCTGAAGTGCTTCATGTATCATTCATTACAGCAGGTAGAGGGACAGTGAAATGTGGTTCACTTTAGCAGTAAACTCCTTTAGGACTGTTTGCTTAAGTGACTTAATGGCTTATTCTTAATGTTCCTTTCTTTTATCTTGAGACCCCATATCTCAAAGTGACCTAAAATAATTCAAATTATTCTTGGCAGTAGGTGACCTGTGAAGTATTTTCTGTCCAACTTTATTACTTTTGAATACAAAATGCCAAGAAAAATGTGTGTATGTTGGGGTATAGGAGATACTTAGAGGTATGTACATCTTCTATGTACATCTATGATTACTATATATATCTTCTGTATACTTCTGTGGCTTTTTACAATGCTGACAAAGAGAATGTATGTTAAATCATGTAATCTGTACCTCATTATAGTCTGCTCCATTTTAAAAGCACTTAAGTCTTGACATAAACCATTCATAAGTGACATAAAAGTAGAAACAAAAGAGAATTAAAGACAGTGAAATGTACCGGATAGGGAAAGAAGTAGTGAAAAAGCTAGTGAGTATTTGGGGGAAAGCAGCAGCAAACTTGGCTCTACATTTTTGTCTGATTTCCCCCCTAAGCTCCCATAATACAGAAAACACCTATGCAAGTTACATGGAGGAAGTTTTAGAAAGCTTTCAATACCTGACACAAATAGAAGACCTTGAAAACTCTATTTAAAAATAAAATGCCTCAGAACTGTCTAGAAGAATAATTGTACTTATTCTCCATGCATATTTTAAATTAAATAATCAGAAAAGATAAATGAACATTTTATGTAAATTGAATCTTCTCAAACAAAAATTCATTTTTAGGTAAACTGCAGTTATGTGTAGCTACAGAAAACATGGCAGATTCAGATATTGATGTCCTGGGCTGTGATCAAGGAAATAAAAGTTAATAGTCCCTCTCTGTAAGACTCTGGTATAACTATGTATAAAGCAAAACAGATTAAATACAAGTCTGACAAAAGGAAGACAAGCAAAACATACATAATCATAGAATCACAGAATGGTTCAGATTGGAAAGGGTTTCAAGATCGCCTAGTTCCAACCCTCCTGCCATGGGCAGAAGCACTCCTGCTAGACGAGGTTGCTTCTTTTTGTAGAAGCTACTCTTCATTCGGAAATGTCTTTATCTGAAGAAATGCAAATGCTTATATTTACTCTTGGTAAATATATATTTCAGAACTTTTTCCTTGTCTTGCTTTTGTGTTGCCTTTTTACCTCTTTCCCAGAACTGGTAGTACCCCGAGTCCCTGCTAGATGGCATGGCAAGCCATCACAATAGTAATAATGTGATAAGGTAGATGTACTAGTATGTTCCGTACAGCAGTGAAGTCCTCTGCTCAGCCACCATTGTTCCTTTCCCTTTTTCACGTTTTTAATCATTTGTTCCTATTCATTTATGGGAGATCATGGCTGGGCTTTTAGTTTCATAATAACAAAACAATGATAAGCAGAGGAAAAATTTGTCTTTCTCCTGTATGGATGAAAGGAGATTAAATCAATAGTGCTTGTAGCTGTATTTCAGGAAGCACATTTGAGTCCTAATTGATGTTCTCAGTGCTTTCTCTGTCATTCCTGCTGTAGAAACCCTATGATCCAAGCCCTAGCAGTGTGCCATTCCCTCTCTCATACCCAACTGCAGGTGAAACTTTCCCCTTGGTTCCATAAGACCTCCTCCATATGCTGTCCTGCTGCTCATCTCTCTCTGGCTTCACAAAGACCATGCTGAGATGAGGGTATGATATTTGAATGCTGGCACTAACAAAGCAAAAATTTAGTTTTACGTGCAGTGTTCTTCTCCCTTTGAGCATGTTAAAGCCTGATTCTCATGTCACCTCTCTTAGGGTGAAATTAAGAGTAATTCTAAATAACTCACTGGGGTGGTACTCTTGTAACTCCTGTTAGGAAAAGCAGAATTGGAGTGCAAAAGGTCTGCATGAAACCATTTTCAAAATTACAGTTTTAAATGGATTTTTTAAAGCACTGTTTTAATTATTGCTGCCTTACATTGTAATTACTTTTAAAACAAACGTGATAAATGCAAGAAGGAAGGACCAAAGATAGATAGTATGGACATGGATTGGCTATGGACATATTATCTGTACTAGAATTCAGTCAGTATCTGCAGGTGTAGATTTACAGAAGCAGATAAGAGCACAGTAATCCCGTCTCCATCTCCTTGTGGCTCACTGGGAGCCTGGGTATCCACAGCACAGCATTGCGGTTTCTCCTTGGCATCTTGGTCACAGATGCAGATCGCTGAAGGGGATCTGTGACACCATGCAGCAGCTGGTGAGTGGGAGCCTTGTCCTGGGTAGTGTATGGTGGGGCAAGAAGGATCATGCCCGAGTATGTGATCTGGTGTGCAAGGGGTAAAGCTCATCTTCTGTCCCTCACCTCTCCCTGTCACGTGGGGACCGCATTAGCCCCTGCTGCAGCTTGACTTGACAAAGCACTCAGACACTGATGAGAGAGGCTACAATATTAAAGAGGTTAATGTGTAAAGATGTCATGTAAAAAAATAATCCATGCTCTCTTTTGACCAGAGTGTAATAGAAAAAGCTTTCCTACACTGTAGCGTTAGTAATTCTGCACACACACACGCAGCGGGTGCACAGAGCCAGTGAGTATTATAAATGGTGCTAAGTTTACCAGTTCTAGTTTCATTTGTTTTCCTAAAGAACAGGTAAGCATCAACAGACTCTTAACTTGTGATAAATGCATTATCTTGTGCCATATTTCAGGAAGCATCTAACTATGGTAAACTCTGGGGAAGCATCTACTTACCTATTTGAAGGCTACACAAGTAATTTCAACAGTGTTAGTGCTGAAAGTATTACAGTGCATGTGAGTAGTGGATATGAAAATACGGTATTGCACTGTAGAAAATGCCCTGGAGATGCAATATGTGATTATAGAGTCTGAAGGATCTTTTCTGTGAGTCTTAATGTGAAATCTTTATGTTGTTCAACTCAGTGACAAAGGCTGTGCAATGACACCTGAAGGGATAATCCAGGGCATATAGCCAGTATAACAATTACTGATACTGTCTCTCATTAGAAAACTATTTGAAGCGATGTATACCTCTGTAGGTAATCCTGTAGATAACTAGGGCTAGATGTGCAAAGAGGCTTAAGCATCCATGTGTTCCTTTTGGTGCATAACTCTAGTCTTGAGGAACTAGCAACATTGCTAAAGCCCCAGTTCAGTGGCCAATGGGCATGCACAAACACACACCCACAGCCAGCCTAATCAGGACCCTTCTTCATGATGACCTCAGTTGAATCCCCACCAGGTTCAGTCCTCTTCAATTTAGCCAAAGGAAGAGTCTTCAAGGGCTACCTTGCAGTGACTATGGCTATTCTCCATGTACCTCTTCTCAGATTCATTACTCCATGCAATTCAGAGGGAAGACTTGAACCCAGCTCTTCATCTGTGCCAGAGAGAGTGCTGCATCCTCTTGGCTGTCAGATATTCAGAGGGGAGGGGAAGAGGGTGGGGAGCTGTCTTCTGTTAAAACTCTTCCAGTATACACAAATAATGACAATTCATTAAAGGAGAGACAGAGATTGATGACATAGGCATGTAATTAGGGCTATCACCTGGGAAGTGGGAGAGTCAGGTTCTGGTCCATGCTCCAATGAATATTTAATTATTAACATGAGATGGAACAGCTCTGTCAAGCCTGGGAAGGCTGCACCTGCAATTCTTCAATGGTTTTCTGCTGCAGGCAGTCTCCTGGTTTGTAAGAGAAGTGGATTGAGTTCCTTGTTTCCAAATTAATAAGTATTTCAGAGCAGATCTTTCACCTTCTGAGAGCACTCTCCAATGAACAATGTTATAAGATTGCAAAGATTTCAGTAGCTTTTATTTATTTTGTGAGAGGTCAGGAGTCTTTGGCATTTAATTCAAAAAGAGATTGAAAATTTTTAGCAAACCCCAACACATCCAGGAGGGTTTCCCTTATGTTCTGCCATGGTGGCCAGAAGTGAGGTGTGAGGGCCCAGCTTGTGTATCCCGTAATTTCTGTGAATTCCTAAGGAAAAAGAAACGAAACAGACACAAAATCTTTTCAATCCTTTCCTATAGTGGGGAATCAAAATGTTGGGGTGCAAGGTTTGGTTTCAGTGAAATCTCTGGAGGAATTCCATTTTCTAGTAGGAATGAAGTGAAAGGTGAGCTACAGCCCCAGGCACTCCAAGGTCAAGCTAATGAATACTTGGGGAGGAGTGGAAAATTTCAATTGCCTAAACAGGAGTGTCAAGTATCACTTTTGGTATTGGCTCTGACATTTTAAGCCTTCCTGGCCTCCACCTCCTGTCTGTGAGGGAGTGGATCTCCCTGAAGTCCTACCTCAGACCTGCCAGCCCCATGCAGATGTTGTGGCTGCCCTGGGGCATCTCAGATAGCATGAGGTGACAATGCTTAGGCAGCTGAATCTCACTCATCCTATCTGTCTTGCACATCCAATACCTCTAGCCTCTGAAGGCAGTGCAATTCCTCTTGTCATTCCGCTTCAACAGCAAGACCAATGGCTACTAATGTGGCCATCTGTCTCAATCTACACAGTGGTTAAAATTGTTCTTCTATTGCAGAGGAAGGAGCAAAAGCCAAATCACTTTGAAAACCCTTGTCACTGCATAGCTGGTCCTGTAAGGCTTTCACTGATACAAAGCATTGCACTTTCCTTTTTATTGCTCATAAAGAAATTTAACAGTCTACAGTACAACTTTTAAGATGTGGTTTGTAAAGATTGACTGCATCTTCATAGGTATGTATTGGAAATACATAACTTCCTTTGCTATTACTATTTTCCTTACTGGTTTTACCAATATTTTTGTAATTAATTTTAGAAGGTTATGATGTAGTAAAAAAAAAAGAAAAAAAAAAAAAAAGACAAATTCAGTTCTAAGAGATCAAAAAAGACTGAAATGCATAAGTACCTTCACACTGGAAAAGAGTAAGACAAGAACAAGACAAGTAAAATGATAATGGGAAAAGATACAGATCAGAGACATTCTGCAGGATGTTGTGTAAATACAATTATGTTCCAATAGCAAGGAGCTTCAGTTCTCAAAGACATATAACTTTGCATCTTGTATCATTCTTATTTCTATTTCATCTTGATTGTCTTCTGTTTGAAATGCTTTCTGTCCTTAATCTAAGCAGATTTGGTAAGATTTGCTATTTCACTGGATTTCACGATCTGGGATTCATGATGTGAGTGACATATATCTGGCTATGAATTACATTTTACTGAAAAAAGCAAACCCATTGTAATACAAACACTTCCCCCCTCCTGCTTGCTTTAGAAATACTTACTGAGAGACAGAAAAAAAATATTACAGATGGCACTGATACAAAAAAGCAAGAGTGACTGAACCTTTTTGTGAACAATGTTCTAAGTGCTCTGTTTCACAGATAGTTTCTATTCAGCCTGAACATGGATTCAGGATTGATTTTTTAAGAAGTTGTTTGGAACTACTTGTTACCAGTCATTTGTCTTGGAAATGCCACCAAGCCTTTGGAGTTGTGTGCCAACATCTCTTTGGACTGTGTCTGTTGGCTGATGAGCTAGTTCCAGTCTGAGGCTGCTGCTGGGCACAAACCTTGCTCATCCTCCTCAGAATCATTTTCAACCCTTGTGTGTCAATTTGTAATCCAAAATGCTGTGCAATATGTCAGCTAGTTGCACTGTAGAAGGCCAAGCCTGGATACAAGCTGGCAGTGAGTTTGCACTCACGTGCTGTCCTATGATCAATATAGCTCTGACAGCTTCAGCTTTGCCTGCCTTCATGCTCTTACCATTTCAGTACTGCTTTGGGAACTGCCTTTCTTTTCCAAACAGCCATGTGAGCACCAGGTATCTATGGGACTCCAGTCTGGTGTACTAAAGGAAAGAGAGTATTTATTAAAGTCTTGAAATATTTCTTTCTTATACAGAACTTTACTGCTAGTGGAGAACCTATGGACAAGGCAGGAGGCTTGGAAAGCTCATTGAATGGTTGGCAAGATAATGCTGGTGGATTAAGTATAACTGCCGGTAACTCCTGGGCCAGTAGAATAAAAGCTGTTGATATAAGCTGCTAGCTGTATCCTGGCAGGTTTTTGACATTAGAAGAGTAGAAAGGCAATTTTGGTGGAGGTCAGCTACCTACCAGCCATGGAGCTGCTCAAGTAATGTAGCTGAGGTATTTAGCTATGTACCATCACCGTATACTCAGGTAATGGGACGAAGGCAACCTTCTCCCAGTGACCTAGATGTAAATAAAAAAAAAGGAGAGGAGCACCCTGAGTTTTGGATGGCTCTGTAGATGGCCTGTGCCAACGGTGCAAGTCCTGCAAACTGTGGGACCACTTTAATGGCCATTAAAATTTACCTTAGCAAGGATGAAATAGTGATGACCGAGGGTTCAGACCGAGAGCTCATTCCTGCCTTTTTTATTTTAGGTTTAGGGTTTTTTTCCTCATCTGACTCTTGGAATCAGCTGTTTTATCTTTGATGAAATTCTCTGAAATTCTCTCTTCCAGCAACTAACATAAAATAATCTGACTCCACGTGGGCAATTTCAGACCATAATGTTAAGAGATCAGCAGAAAATACCACTGAAAAAGACTTTTATAACGGGAAGGTTTTGCATCTTAAAGAAAGGCAGTGCCCCTCCTCTGTTTACTTAATTGACAGTGATAACAGAAAACAAGTTAGCCACAGGCTGTGAAACTAAAACGCTGTAGAGGGCCCTAAGTCCTCATCCAGATCTCTGGAAATTTTCTCATTATTGCGCAGCCTACTTAGTAAGGGAGTAAAGGTCCAGGCAAGTGGAGTCAGTGGGATGGGATATCTGTCTAGGGTCAACAAAATGAAAAATATTTTTTTTATCTGAAAAGAAATGAGACTCTGAACAGTGATTGGGAGCATGAGGAAAATAATTCTGTAGCTATTCTGTAGTTATTACAGATAATTTCATCAGTTTGGGGAACCATTCAATAGTGACTGAGTAGGAAAGAATAAATTCAGAGAATATTTTCTGCTTGCTCCTCCTTTTTCACATGTAATCAGAGACATTGCTGTGCTCTGCAAACTCTTCAACTGATGGTAACAAGTCAGTATTTGGGTTTCAGAATACACCTGCAAACTGTGGAGGAAAACTAAAGAAGAAGAAAAGGGCCCAGATGCAAGGCTTTTCTGTTTGTCTCCTGGTTTTGTGCAATGGAACCTGTTTGTGCAATTGTGCATTTTTAGTGGAAATAACAGTAAAAAATGCAGTTTCAAGAGCCAAACTTTAGTCCAGTATCATTTTACATAAAGAGGCAATAGTTTTTCTTAATTTTATTTGAAGAATTTGTATAATTTTTTTTTTTCTGTACAATAAATAATCCAGCCTACATAGTATTGCACATTTTGCAACATTTCTAATATCTTAGTACTTCTTTACCTACTGTTAATTAATTCCTCTCACTTGTAGGGATCCATATTATTTAAATATTTATGAAGAATGAATATGTTTCACCTTCATGATTACTTAGTCGGTGTAAGTAAGTTATGAATCTTGTCTTGTAAGCACATCCTTTCAGCTCTTAATTTTCATTTTTGCTCTCCTCTGGAGTCCAGCAAATCTGGAAGCATATTTTTCTTCAGAGGATTCTAGCCTGAGGATTGTCTTTGGAGTCAAGGAAAAACAAAACAAAACTACAATAATACAGTGCCAATACGGAGAAAACAGGTCTACAAACCAATTTTTTCTGTATCTCAGAGAATTACTAGCAACAGGTAATAAAAACATGCGACTGCAATAGTTCCTCTGAAATATTTTTCTCTCGCATTGTTTCATTGTAAGAGAAACAGAGATCTCTTGAGAGCATTTATTTATGAAATCCTCTTCTTTAGAATTTGCATCATTTTTATGGGGTGTTTTGTTATTCTACCTCTCTACAGAAAGTAGGATTCTTCTTATTTTTAAAATCCCCTCCAGACTGAAAAATACTTTGCTTTGCTTAGGTTGAAGGTCTTCTGGTTTGTCACTGGAAGGCCCCTTTACTTGCTGATTTCTACTCATTAAAGTGGTAGTTTATCCACCTTCAAATGTCTCTGCTCTGTGTCACAGACACTTATTTGTTCTCCAGCCATCAAAGTGTATTAAAATTAACAGCAGTCATCACATGAGTGGAGGGTAGCCGTTCTCAGACACACAGATAGTTATATACTCACAGCAGGAAACTTGCAATCAAATTCTAACAAAAGGTCACATTTGCAATAAGTAAAGGGAAATGTAGGTAATTGGTTATGGAATCAGTTAATATCTTTGCAGACCTTGAAAGGCACTCTGATGGACTTGAAACCTTTTTGTTCAAGTAATTAAAACTGAGGTATTGTTATAGTATTAAAAAGACTCAAGAAATTCTATGTGCATGGTAAAATAGTGTCACTACAATGGCAAACAAATTCAAGAGGAAAAATTATTTGTGGTTTGTTTGAAAAGACATACAGACTCGGGTTCTGGCTGAAATGCAGAAAAGGAACAGGGGATGATGTGCAGGACAACGTGAAGACTAGCTCTTACAAAATATGATTTTAAGCCTAGCTTCAAAGCACACCCAAGATTTCCCTCAACTGATTTAGATTCCTGGAGGCTTCAGAAACACCAGGTCACGTGGTGTTTATGCAGGCTTCCACAGACTTCAGGATACTTACTGGTTTGGAAAGCAGCAACTGACTTTCCAAGCCTGGAAAGCATTTCAGTGTTGGCTGAACTTCTAGTGGTACAATGCAGTCCTGAGCAATTATATGCCACAGCTATAGTTTGAAACTAATATATTAGGCAGGTCCCTGAGCCTCCTGCACAATCAACAGGAAGAATATGTGCTGCAGAAGGAGTCTGAGCAGCCAGAGCATGGAGCAGGGACCAGGGGTATCCACTATAAAAGGCTGTGGAAATCTGCTTTGGTTTTCTTTGCCCATCAAACACTCCTTTTCATCTAGGTCAAGCTAGGAGTTTCTGGCATGCCAAGGGACTGAGCCCTTAGAGCACCTGGAGTGAAGCCCTTCCTCTGCCTGTAGAAAATAAAAGTTGGCACCTGAGAGCCCTCAGCAGGAGGCTGTGGGCAGAGGGTAGCACAGCTCATAGATTTCCAAATTGGACTGTGCAAAAAAGAAGTTTGCTGGATCACATGGAAAGGGTGTGTGAAGACCCAGGCATATTCCTGAGTCTGTGAGCTGTGGCCCTCGGCAAATAGAGGGAAGATATGCTTCTGCTTGAATGAACATTTTAAATAATCCAACAGCCATTAAGTATACTCCAGGAGTTCTTTTCTGTTGACCAAGTGCTCTGACTAGTAGGTTACACTATCACACTTACACCAACTTCTCTGTGCCTTAATTCAGATTTAATGGTACCAAAATTCAACTTTTGGCCCCTTCTACAGGGCTGGTATTTAGGAAGCTTCCTGGTAGCTGAGAGAAAGCCATTCCTGAGCTCTCCCATTACCACAGAGCACTCTCCCTGCTGTGCAAACAGAAGGTCGATCTGGCCTTGCACAAATTTGGTGGGGGAACTCCTGCATATAAAATGAAGCAGCTTCATGCCTTTCAGACACCCCTTCAGAAATGCCCTCTGCAAACATTTTGAAGAATGCATTAATGGATGACAATGGAAAAACTAAACTCTTCTCCCTTACGTTTAATTTCCTACTATCTAAGTTATTCTAACAAAGGCATCCCAGGCCTGAGCTTGGATTCTACAAGAGGAAATTTGGCAAGTGGAAGAGAACTTCCAAGGCAGGATCACAATCTCATTAAAATGAATTAAGTCAGAGGGAGACCACAGCTGGCTCTTCCTGCAGGAAAAACTGTTTCAGGGATACTCCCTCACTCCAGGCTCAATTTTCCCCTTCACACATCTCTATTGCTCACATTATCCTTACCTCTGCACTATGTTTAGTGTTTCTCCCACAAAGATGATCCTCTCTGGCTTGACTAAGTGGGGACACTGAGGATATGGTAAAGGAATATGAGTGAGGGCAGAAATGGAGTGAGAGTCAGGGGAGAGGGATCATTCTTTTAGCTGGGAACAAGCAAGGCAAAAGCCTAAGCAGACAAAGAAATTGATTTCACTTCTTCTCTTCCTTTTCTTTGTCACTCAGGTGTCTGAAGTGACTGTCGTCCCTGAAGACAAAGGCTGGCATGAAAACTGGTTTGCCTTGTATTAGAGAGAATGTCAAGTGTTATCTCAGGTACATGCTCCTCAGGCTCTGCTGCCGTGCAAATGCAGCAAATAGAAAGAGCGAAAAGCTGGTCAAGGTTTGCCAGCCATGAGGGTTTTGGTTGTGCAAGCCTTGCTGGCTATTGTGTTCAACAATTCAGCATAATAATAATACACTTGTGAAAATTGATAAGGACATTCAAAAGAATTTGGATTTTGCATATGAAGTATTCCACGAAGCAGTAGGTAGTCTGTATGGGGAAGGGGAAGAACAACTCCTGCTAGCAGCACGCAAGTTTTATTTGAGGTTCTTTCCCCAGAGAGTTAGCAAGAAGGAAGATAATAAAGCATTTCCTGAATTGTTAGGTAGAGACTATTTGCTCAGTTCTAATTGAAATTATTACAGGAAGTTCTTTGAAAATTTGAGAGTCTTTCAACTAATAGGAAGGGGAAAAATACCCAAACGTCTTCTCCTGTTTAAGTAATCAGTCATAGATCGAAATTAGACATTTGAGTGAGACAATATTTGAATGGATTATTGCAGTAAGAAAGTGTTGCCTTATAGCTTGAAATAACTTTGCCTAAGCAATATGTTATAAAAATTCAAAATACAAACATAAAAAAGGCATAGTTTCTGAATATAAGTAGGGATCGAGTTGTTGCCATTAATTGCCATTAATTTACCCAA
Source organism: Psilopsiagon aurifrons (assembly GCA_025447955.1). NCBI lineage: Eukaryota > Metazoa > Chordata > Aves > Psittaciformes > Psittacidae > Psilopsiagon > Psilopsiagon aurifrons. The sequence continues at coordinate 33,889 of JAOEHY010034701.1, forward strand.
CTCAAAGGCAAGAAAATGGAAATACTGAATTAAAGAAATAAGAGCCTCTCAACATTTTGCCTCTTTCTAAACAAAATTGTGATTTAAAGTATTTGGTCTAAAGGAATTTTCATGGAAGTTTTTTATATGTAGGGATTTTGGGGGGGAAAAATGTGAAACTTTTTCTGGGACATTCTTTTTAAAACTGTTTGGCCATGTGAGATCAAAATATTCAAGCCCTGCAGTGTGAGGCTTTCAATGCTCATCTTGCTCAGCTTACTTGAAAAGAAGGTCAACATGTAACTCAGTCACTGGCAATAGGAATTTCATAGTGAAAAAAGCCCTGACAGTAGGGGATTACAATCTTGTTGACAAAAGCACCCAGAAATCCTACTGAAGCGAGGCATCATTTCTTGAAATATAATACTGTTTCTTTGCTGTGAAGGTAATGAGCGTTTGTAGTATACATCTAATCAGGTTCCCATCCTGGAAGTCTCTTGGTCTCTGCTGTCCTCTGTCTTTGACTGAGTGAAATGTCAGGGGTTGAGTAAAGGTATTTGATTGATTAGGGATGTGTGAAATTTAGCTTCCCCAAGAAGAAGATACTACAGTCCTTTCTGTGCTAAAAGTCTATAAGTGATATCAAAATACCTTTTTGAACAGGTTTGGGCTTGCTTGGAGTTTTGGGGTTTTTTATTTTGTTTCTGTTTTGGATTTATTTCTTTTTTTCCCCAGAAAATGCTGAATTAATAATTTGTCTTGTTATTTTTTAACTTGGTTTATTTACTTTTCTCTTGCTGAGTTCTCTTTAGTTTCTGTCTAACAAAATTCCACAGGAGTATTCAAACCACATTTCAAAACTGACCTCTCTCCTCTTATGAATCTGAAATTTTTACTGTTTTTCTGTTCTCTGTCCTTTCTGCTGCAGTTTTCCAGTGTTGTGCTTCCTCATTCAGACAAAAGAAAGACTGATGTTCCACCAACCGCAGATTGAGTCAGATAAAGATTAAATGTGAATTTAAAAAAAAATGATGTTATTTCCCTGGGATTTGTGTTTGATTCTGAGGAAGAACTTCTTTATGTTGAGGGTTGCAGAGCTCTGGAACTGAGTGCCCACTGGAGCCATGCACTCTGCCTATCTGGACTCATTCAAAACATAGCTGGACATGTTTTTTGTGTGACCTGCTGGCCCTGCCTTGGTAAGGAGCTGGACCAGATGATCTCCAAAGGTCCCTTCTAGCACTAAGGACTCTGTGATTCTGTGTGATTCTCTTTATGCAAATTCCCTATCCATCTTTCAAGGAGCAAAATACATTGCTGGCATCCCAATAACCTTATAAATAAATAAAAGTATTTTAAACTTGAAGGCTGAGAGGCTGTGTGACATCAATCAGGCTGATATTCATACAGTTTCACCCTCTCAATCTAAGTCACAACTTCCGCTGCTCCTGCTGATTCCAGTCATGTCTGTGCAGTCAGTGCTCATGGCTATCGCACTCAACATGCCCACTTGTCAAAGATAGGAATGCGTAATAAGCAGTTACCTGAGCTGAGGAGGCTGTAGTTTTTCAGAACCAAGCACTACTTCCCCAGACTAACTGGGCACTTGCTGACAGAGCTAGCCATGCTTTCTTGGAAACCTTGAACTGAAAGGCTTGGCGGGATCATAGAATCATAGAATCACAGAATAGTTAAGGTTGGAAAGGACCTGAAGATCATCTAGTTCCAGCCCCCCTGCCATGGGCAGGGACACCTCCCACTAAACCATGCCACCCAAGGCTATGTCCAACCCAGCCTTGAACACTG